>JARJEB010025845.1:0-11539 GCA_030264535.1 Liometoxenus newtonarum
CTGGCCTGTCGTTAGCAATACAAATCCCCGTTGCCATGAGTTTGACTCGTTTATTTTACTATCGTACATAGGAACATAGCACATGCTATGTTCGACGATAAAATAATCGCACGGTATAAGATCATTCTTTGTAACTTTTCAATAAGGTATAAGTATAAATTTCAGGAATAATTGTAAATTATTTATAAGTAATTACACTCATCTCATACACTTGTAAACAAGTTACTTAGACCAATTTATCTAATTAACAAATTTTATTGGTACAATTATCAGAGCACGCCACTTCTTGAGGCGCGTGTTTGAAGTGTAAATTGGCATAATAAAAATAAAATCAGAAAAAAAACTTGTTAATTCTTCAAATAAAAATGTAAATATAAATAAAGTGCGTAAGTACCTACTAGTTATTACTTTTATGGTTTCAATGTTTGTCATTTGACTTTCATTTATTACCGCAGCGCTGCAGCGCATCATAACCTGATGTGAATCATAAATCATTTGGATTTTCTTCTATTTACTAATAAAAATATACCTACTGTGGCAGTAGGTATAGGTATACGAACCGAAAAAATTGAGAGTTATTTGCATAAATACTTAAGTGGAAAAAGGCACCGCGACATTTCCCCGATCGCGAATATACCAAAACGACAGTGAATTATCGTTGAATTGCTAAACATATAAACCTTTTGCTACTCGAATAAACTACACAACACAACATCACAGAACACTGAGAAGCAATAATATTTAAGTTAATGGCAGTTGTATAAAGTTAATGGCTTTATGATAGCCGCATTTATATACACGTTCGAATTTCTCAAGATTTCAGACCTATCTAAAATCCACAGCGGTATTTCAACTGAACAGACTCGATTGCAATCAAAATCAGAAAGCAACACAAAATAGCATTGAAAAACCAAGTTTTGATTTTAAATCTTTGGTTGCCTAAGTATATTAAGTATATAGGTAGTTGCGCATTTTTCGGTTGCAGTGGTGATGATTTTGCTTATTTCCGGTTCTAACTAGAATGTTAGCTATAAGACGATGGATGATGTAGAGATACATAATGCACACACGAGAATACAACACCTCAAAAGAGTGACGAATGTCATTAAAAAGTTTTATCGGCCGTTTTTAGTGGTGTGGCAGTTCGCACGTGGCCGAACGACCCATAATGATATTGTTACATCAATAAACGTATCTACAACATCTAAACATTTTGACACTATATATACCACCTATACATAGATGTGTGTATGCTTACAACACACAACTTTTATATGTCAATAAAAATTTAATTTCGAATATGATTGACGGACCTGTTGGATTGTTTTCTTCTTCTCCTTCTTCAACCTTTCCTTTTACTTCATATTCTATTATTCGTCCTTTTTTCTTCTTCTGACATTCTTCTTGTTATTTTAATTGTTCAGTTTATTGTTTATTAGACTAATTGTTTAATTTATTGGTTTACACTTATCTCAGGACGTATAAATCAAATTTTGCGTATAGAATACAAAGTTGAAACTATATATAAGGATTCTTTGCAGGACATCACATCAAAATATGCTCTAATCCAAAAATTACTTAATAATTTTTTTTTTGCAATCTTGAGTAGAAGAGAACAGCGGATTCTAGCCCCACCTCCCCATATACGTGAGGTGGGATTCTAACGTCGTTATATGAGCCGAAACCTAACACAGCTGACACCGTTATGTAAATTAAAACCTAACACAGTATATGAGGAGGTGGGCATAGAATCCTTACGGGGAGGTGGGTCAAGAATCCGCTGTTCTCTTCTACTATCTTGAAAAATCCTTCAAAACTTGTAATACATCATTTGGTAAGTTTGTTGCTTCAAGTTTAAACTATCCTTACATTTATTTGTTGTATATGCACGTTGCGGATGGTGTGCGCGTATATTTTTAAACTTGTGGCAATTACGATGAAGCTTTACGTTTACGACGACTCGTATTTCATTTCCCAACCATCGGACGCATAAATATAAAGAATATGTGTGTTCATGGAGCAAGCCTGTTACGTTGCAGACAGGACCCCATCAGCCGAGCCGGCATTTGTTGGAAACGTTGGTTTGTTCGTTGCAAGTTGTTAACTCTCTGCATGAAGAAAGCTTGTAAGCTTCGGTTGCGGTTGGCTGTAAGTTCACATTGCGGTTCTACCAACATTCACATTCCGACATTGTATGCGTATGATTTTATGATTTTATCGGAGGACACACACAACGACGACCAAAAAGGAAAAGGCTTATAACAATGGTGAACCAAAAGCTGACCAAAGTGCTATGACTTTCCGTCTACCTATATATAGAGGTATAGAGACTTAATTAATGTCATGTAGCTTCGAGTAGGGATGGTACCACATTTTATGACTTAATTCTTCATATTTTCGATTGGTATTCGTTAATTAGTAGATATCAAACGGACCCTTTTTTCGTATTTCCGATTTTACGATTATATCTATATACGCAATGAGAAACGTTAATAATTTTTTTTATTTTCGTTCTGATTTGATTTGCGTTAAACTGCGTTAAAAAGAGAGCAACGTTTTTGACAAAATTTAAAAAAACAATGTGGGTGCGCCTATTTTTAGATAGGGTAACTATTTTTAAGGCGGTATCGTGCGTCACGGTTCAGGTATTTTCATCTGTCAACGAAACATTTAAGTTAGAGCATGAAAAATGCTGAACCGTAACGCTCTGAACTCAATTCTCCTTATCGAAACGCTAAAGAAAAGACGCGCGACTACGAAGTAAATTCTAATTAAATTTAATGATAAAATCGTGTTGCCATAAATTATCTGTTCGTTTTCTTGAGAGTTTCTTGACTTTTTTAAGAAGATACGCTTTGCTTCCAGCAGCCGTAGACCTTCTAAAAAGAAATAACGTTCGAATAAAGAAAGAAAGGGGTATTGTTACCATCGTCGTTCGTCGCGTTCTATTCCAAATCGATTTTCGTATAAAATACTCTTACAGCAGCATTAACGTTTTTTTCTTTGTTACTCTCTCGCTTCATTTTGTTGTTTTACATTGAGAATCGAGTTGAACGCTTTTCTTATCTGGTTTTCTTCGTGAACGTGCACGATTCTTCGTGCTCCATGCTTCATGCTGCTGTACAGCTCGTTTAAGTTCGTTTTTATTTTTTTGGTCATGTTTCCATCATCTAAAACGATTCCCGAACAGCTATAGAAACAATTCTTTTGTTTGGCAAAAACGAGAAAAAGGAAAAACTTAAGGGAAATAAGAAAAGTGGATTTGCAGTAAGGAGCTGGAACGAAAAAGGAATCGCTCCAATAAGAACGGTTATAAAATTATTCTGGCTCGAATATCTCTTTTGTACCTTTTTGTTGTTGTTCCTGCACGTTTTTCTTGGCGAGGTTTTTAATTTAAGTTTATCTGGATGTTGGATGCCTACTTGGGAAGTATTCGTGTGGAAAAGTCGGATATAGAAAACTGAATGCTAGCTGCCCTATGGGAAATTTAATAATATCGGACATAAAGTTTGTGCTTGCAGAAGCGACTTTTTAGGGAGTCAAATTGAACTCTATAAAACTTCCCAAATACAAACATTTTGGAACTAATCCTTCTTGCAAATGCCATTTTGCTTCTTCTTAGGTATATTTCTGCTACTTCAAAAGCAAAAGCCACGAACAATATATTAAACATTCACCGGGGAATTCTGGTGTTCTGCGTGCAGGCACCACTGTGCACTCAGATAAACATGTTAGTTTATGGCGGATGCCGGAGCATGACGTTTATGGCCTGCGCGCCTTCAGCCTCCACGGTCCGTGCGCTCGCATGTGAGCGGCATTTTTCCACCAGCAACAACATGCCATAGTAATGCCGGCTTACATTTTTCTTAATTTATTTAAAAAATAAAAAAACGAGGCTATGCGGGCCTACATTACAAGCAACTCCCATTGCACAGCTCATACCACCAAGCTGCCTCATGTCAAGCCAAGTCTGCTATATGGTCAGGTTATTTTATATTCTTTAAGCCGCAAGAGGCACATCAGCCACTACAACGAATGAGCAAAGAGCAAGTTCGAATTTATATTGTTGGCCTTTGTCTATGCCGACTTGGGATCTGGTTCTTTCCATAGGTATTAGCATATGGTCAATGTGGTCAAATGTTCAGAGAGAGCTTGTGATGAACTAATTATGAAAAAGATAAATCATGACCCATCCTCGTTCTCAGTGTATTAATTGCTTTATTAAAAGTTAAAACATATAAAATGTGGAAAGAGCTGTCTCACATCTCTGTCTGTAAATCCTGATCCAAATTAAACGGGAATTTATACGCGTGGATGCTGCATCGGAGCTGCTCTGGTCTGAAATTTCGACAGCGCGCATGACTTTCAGGGGATGCCTCTATCGAGCGACTTGATGCCTGCACGTTCCAGGGTAGCAACCAGCGTATTGATCCCGTAGGGGTGACTCGGTCGTTAGTATCCCAAGATGGCTGACAGAGGTCTGGGTAATGTGCGCGGCACGGCATAGCCATTTCCTATCAACCACCCAGCACCTAATACCCGCTTGCAACCCTTGCTCGTTCCATAACCTCATACCCCCTCTAACTTCAAGCCAGCATGCTTCATGCTCCAATGGACTCAACCTTAACGACGAGCATTTACAACGCACCCGAAATCTACCTCTAAGCACCCTCTACGTAAAGATGAAAATCGTTGCGACGGAAAAGCATGACTGGTACTATGGATGTGAATGGGTTGTGCGCGGGTGGGTGACGGTTTATACGTGCACGGAGTCTGGAATGGATTCAGGGGAATAAAATAAATTGCAAGCCATGTTTCCTCATATATGTCGGTGATGTTTTTTTTTTCGTCTCTCGTATATCTTTACTCTTACACCGCTGTAAGCAAGAAATGGGTTCAGGGAAGCTTGCATGAAGCGGTTTTCCAATTTCTATCTTCCTTCCCATCGTTTCGCATCAGAGAAGGTCTAAAGTTACAATAGTATTGAAGGAAGTTCAACGACGCGTTCCTAAATAAATATTTTCATGACGAACCATCTCACTCGACGACAGGGTCACCGAACAAATGGGTCCAAACATATTTTTGACAGGGCATTTTCATAAATTATGACTTCCTCGTTCAATATTTTTACAAAGTCGGATAGTCCATCAAATTTGGCTATAGCTAACTAACCAAATACGACCATCCCTGAACCAATAGTGATTTGCGTATATAGAACATGCCTATATGCACCTACACATATGGCTTGCGGTTAATGGAAGAGCTGGAAAGACGGAAATATTGTGATTTACAATGAAAACAAGTCATAAACATTCGACTCGGTCGCTATAAATAATCTAAAATTTACGTTTTGTTTCCAACCTTCAAAGTTGCAATGGTTTCGTTCGAATAGTATTTGCACTTTCAGAAGATTTAGATTCAAAACGCCAATTTGGATTTTTATAATTTGCTCCCCAACTGCGCTGGTACCTTATGAGATGCTTGGATACACTTGAATATAGAAAAATGTGTTCCTTGTACCTATATAGCTCGATTTCCATGAGAAAACCTTGGCGCTCTTTGATTTACAGATCGTGATAGGTAGATACTGTGGTTCAAGTTGAAATTGTATATAAATTTCGTCAGATTATTGGTCAGATACTGTCAGCTAGGCTCGTAAATACCTCTGACATTTCCATTTTTGTTCGTACCTATTATACGGGCCTATATCCTGTATCTAATTTTCTATCATTTAAAAAATATAATTGTCTCATACCTATACGCTGCTTTTTCTTGACATTCCAAGTTTTTTACATCAATGGATTGCGTTGGTTTTTGCTTTTTGACGTTTGGGTACTTGTTGGTTCATTATAGATTTGGTATAGGTATCTTAACAATAAAGTGACGCCCAAAAAATTCGAGCAGGTTCAAGCTGCAAGTTTTTTTTTGTGTTACCGAAACAGGTAAAGGTGGGCCATCACATGTCTATATATGTAAAACCAAAGAAATAATTTGAATTAGCATACAAATAATAACTTACTAGATTAATTAATAGGTATTCCAGAAGTGTTTCCATCCATTTTGTTAATTTCAAACTTATTCCCCAAATAAATTAATTTGAATTATTTCACTGTACTGATAGTACATGTTTATTGTAAATAAAAACCCGCACCTTATACTTTATTAGTTTATTACACTTTAGAATTATATGAACTCATTCAAATCACATGGTTCCATAATAACTAATAAAAAGGCAATCGATGGTTAGAAGGTTGACGGATCGTTATATAGTTGGTCATAGATTGTTGCTTATTATATATTCCTTGTCCTGTTCTTGATTATAAAAATTGAATTGTTGCGGGTTGTACTCGGTTCTTGATTAATCCTGCTTGAAAAATTTCTAGCAATATAGCACTGAACGCATGAAGACTATAAACAACACTTTATTTTCAAGCCCTTTTATTGAAGCAGTGCTGCACATTGATTATGAAAATAATCAATGTTAGCAAGCACATGGTCTAAATTAAAATAAATGCGGGAACATTCTCAGTAACCTCAACTTTTGAGACTGATATTGAGACTGGAGGGTAGGGCAATACTAAAAGCGAATTTAATTTTGTAAAGTGAACAACAAAAAGTGTAGGTAAATGATATTTGTAAATATTGTAAATATTGATACAGCACAAATGACGTAAAGGGAAAGTATGTCATGGTCATGCTTATAGTCCAACCCTTCAAGACCCTAAAGGATTTATATCGAGGTCAAGCAAAGATATAATTTTTTTTAACACTTTCTCCTTCTTGTTTAAAATATACGTAAACTTCTAACTTATACAGAACTAAATGAATTCTATGTCGAAGCAATTATGAAAACAACTGAAATCTGTAAATAAAATAAAGGCGATAATTATGCTGTTAATTTATGCAAGTCTTGTGCAGATAATTGCATTATTATTAGTCTTAAAACAAATAATTATCGTCCTTGAATAAATCATCCTAACAGTTGACTGACTGCAAGCAGACTTAGATAATCGAACATTCTCTTATCTACAAGTTGGAAATAATTGCGTTATTGAATTTTGTTCGTATTTGGATATTAGAAGATATATACCTAGGTAAGTAAACAAGTTACATGTTGCAGAAAGTGTTTGTCGTCTAGTGGACACAGTCGGAAAGTTGTGCGGTGAGGATTTAACGCACCGATTTTTATACTCTTCTGATTGTGACAAGTTTGTTTCAGCCGGAATTTTGTTCACAGTGGACACACAGGCACACACACACATATCATGTCAAAATGTACTTTTTCAGTGCATTTGGACGTCACTTTTGTGGGAAAATTATAAATAGATAAACGATGCCAGGATTTTTTTTAAAATTTCCAATAATCCTGGATATACTTATATTTAGGTGTTGCAACATGGCGGAAAGTTCAGGACATATATCATAAACTCTTCATATTATTACCATATCCATATAAAGTTGAAGAATATATGGTTGTACTTCGGCTGCGTCTAGAGATATAGCACAATTAAAAATATATGAATATGAAAACATGAAATGCAAAAGATTACAATCCTTATTCGTTACTTAGGCTCCTGCAACTCTGCATTGTCCGATAAAAATAAATTATAAGTATTATGCAAATCCATTTAACTTTGTCTTTTATATTTGCAGAAATAAGACGCGCAATATCCGAAGTGTGGGAGAAATGACGTCCTATTAATGATTCTCTACTGATCCTACCAACGCACAAGAATTCAGCTGTTTCCAGCCATTTTGGGTAAGTTTTAAGTTTTTGAGCAATTTAAAGTAATTTTAAGGTCTTATCTTGAAATATGTTCGAGTCTGGTTCACTTAATTGGGGTCCATAGAATCAAGAAACGAAAACTTTAAAGATAACTTTCGACTTAAGTTCAAGGAGGAGTTTTACTTTTACATCATTACAGTTGACATATTTATTCGATGCTTGCCTGGGCCAGCCGGTTTTTGTTCGATAGCTGGATGGCTGTGGCATGCATGGATGCACAAACGTGTTTTTCGTTAGCTCTTTCTCTCTCCAAGCTTATGTTAGTATAGTTCATGTCTTAAGTCTTGAGAGTGAGTTTAAGTATATGGTTGAAGGCAAAGGCAGAACGAAGGCGACCGCACGAACAGGAAAAAAATAAAACCTGATATATGTAGGTATGCATCGCCGAGTATCAGCCATTGGGATTCAGGCGGTACTGGTTTCTCTGAAAACTTGTATCTGTCAAGCCGTCTTCATTAAGTATCAAATGTATTGCCGGCTTATACGGCTCGAGATATTATAGATATGTGTTCACATGTTACGAGGATACATTGAACCATTCGCTTTCTTGTAGCCACAAAAATTCAGACTTCAGACCAACGCGGTACGAACCAACCAAAAAGACGGAATGGTCTAACAATGGTAGACCATTATTAAGATTGAGATATCCCATCATCAATTTTCAACTTTACCACAAGACAAGAGAAAAGTAACTCATCTAAACCGATCAAAAATGATGCAAATTTTGATTTCAATATATTTGTCGTCATCTTTAGAAGGCTTGGGTTTTGCATTTTAAAATTGAGAGCATGAATAATTTTATATTTATATAGGTATTGGTTCAGGGACAAGTTGCCTTTAATTTTTTGCTTCGCTGCGTTAGAAACCCTTTTCGATTTCACTTGATTGCCACAATCTATATGCCTGTCTAGAAACTATCGATTTTTTGCCAGACTTTGATCTCTCACAATTGCAAAAACCTGTTTACAAAAGGCTTAAAGTGAAGGTCACAAGTGTTATTTGGACATTATTTTTTTTGCTTGCAACTTCAGAGAAGCTGATAGTTTCTTAGGAAAAATGCGAATACGGAAAGTTGAAAATATTTGTAAATTCAATTACATTCTATTTGTCGATTTCTTACGCCTTTTTTGCCTTTGCCTTTCGATTTTATTACCATTTACTGGGGCTTTTACTATATATACTCAGAACCTTACATTTTTGACAAATTTTGCCCAATAAACTTACATGAAACGACAATATACAAAATTTATTCCAAAATGTTTTGAAAACGCATAAAAATGCAAAGATTCTCACTGCAATTAGTTCGTAAAAAAAAACACATTACTCATATACGTATATGCAAATCAAACGTACCTAATCGACCGTAATAAATAAAATAATTTATTATAAAAAAAATCACTAACATTCAAAAAATGTTGAAACACTTGAAAACACTTTACAACATTGAAAAAGTTCTAAAACGTTTGAAAGTGTTGTTTTCAAATTTTAAAGCCTGAAAATCCTATATGAGCAACTTAAATATTTAATGGTTGTTAGTGTCCTTAAGTAGGTACATTTTATTGCTATTTGCTTTTCAACACTTTGGAACAATAAACAACACTAAATAAACATTAAAATCCTCATCGAAATAGTTTTCGACGACTTGTTGTGTTAGAAATGGAAATTTGAAGACAAAACACTTAAAAAAAAACCAAAAACCAACAAAATCTTATCACAAGTCAAGATTTAACACTTTCAATTTAAGTACATATTTAACGTGTACGTTAAATATGTAAATCAGGATAGAATTTATTGCTTTGTACATTTGCCTATCATTTCTGTCCGATTTTTAAGTGATTTTTATTTCAAAAAACAACGAAAACGGGACGAATATTCAAAATTCAAATTCAATGGTAGAAAATTTGTTGGGTAGTTGCCTACCAGTTGATGGTACATTGAGTCTGGGGTACTTGGACGGTTCGTATTGAGATGGCGCTACCTCAGAATCGCTTCCTGTAGCAAGGACAGACAAATTATCCTGCTATATTCGGAATAATCAAGGCAAACACCGAAGGAAAGCTTTTAAATTTTCATGTTTCGTGATAGATTTTTTTCGTTTCTGCAAGGACATTAGTATCTTCCTGTTAATTTCGTTTAATCGCAAGTTACAGTAACTTGTTCTTTTGTTCGATTTATATACAAGCATCATTAAGAATTGAGCTGGTATCGTTATAAAAATCCAATAATGGGTTATTAAAATAATCATAAAATTAATATTACTTACCTTATCCTTATGTTTGTATGGGCTTGTTCTTATATTATTAGTTGTTCGTTGATTTCTTGGCTCTTGCCGCACGATACATGATATCGAATCCTGTGTAACAACTTAATTGGCTTTTATTGTTTTAATTAATATTTATCTCCATATAAGTACATCAAACTTAGAATGGGAATTTCATTAAAAAGTCAGTACAAACACATATACCTATCTTGCGGTGTCCTTTTATCCTTTAACATATTTGTAATTAACTATATAACTACATATATTTCCTTTTCCACCTTTTGCTACCGTGCGCGCAATTACCCTTTGTCCTTGTATACGCCATTGTCCTTTTCATATGTAAATTCATCAACAACCCTTATTTTGATTGTTGCTTGTGCTCGTGGTTCTCGCTCCTGCAAGTTTATTTATATTTCGTACTGAGATCCTGACCATACGTCCACACAAAACATGAAGTACCTAATCTTGTACAGTATTGTCATTGATATATCTAAATTAAATGACATTTAAGGTATCCAGGATTAAATTCATATAGGTATAGGGGCACAGAAAAAATGCTCAGGATTAAAGTGATCTTTTCTCTCTACAAGTGTAGAAAGGGAATCATACGATGTAGAAACCGTATGTCCTGAAAATAAACAAGTAATTTTTAGCAATTTGCGACTTAAGTGCCTCAAGCTAAAGTTGAAAAAGCTGCTAAGTCGCAAGGACAATGAAATATTATTCTTGTTGTGGTAACAAGTATCTTTGTTCAAAATGTGCAGAAGTCGCTTTTGTGTTTCTATATACCTATCTACATTATTCAATGGACAGTGTTCAATTACCCTCAGACGTAATTGTTGTTTTATATATACGGTGCTTTGTTTCCTGCTGCGGCAGGATAATTTGCTGAGTAAGTTGGATTACCTACATTCAACGTATTATTGATACATTGTTATTTATTGTTCAATACAGAACAAACAAAAACAATAGATTATTGCAATAAACAGAACAAGATTGAATACATTCGTTTAATTGAATTATTCTTTAATTAAGACACGTGTAGGACATGAAAGGACAATAATCAAATATGTATATGCATCCAATAATCTAATAAATTTTATATATTTATCCAAGTAATTTCTTGCTTGGTATTACTTATTCCTCTAGAAAATTTATAAGTTTTGCATATATATATATTCACACAGAGTTTAGAAATATAATTATTCACTCATAAATTTAACAATGAAGTAAAAAATGAACAGCGCAAATAAATTCATTAAGAACTAATTAATTATATCTACATATATATTCTTTATAAGATTATTCAATTTTATAGAAACAGTTTACGTTATTCAAATGTTCTTATCTAATTTATTATAAACTGTAAAATTATAAAATATCATAAACTAATTAAATTATTCATTTAATATTATATTATACTTAACTAATTAAAATTTGAACCGGTCTTAGAGCACAAAAAATCTTTTGATTTACTTTTATATATATATAAA
>JARJEB010025847.1:0-18624 GCA_030264535.1 Liometoxenus newtonarum
CGAACATTGCATTCTACTTTTTTACGGAAGTTTTTTTCGCCACTGTCTAGGCCAGTGATTCTCTACCTTTTTTTTCCTCACTGGTCACTTTTTGATAATTTAGAAATGTGGCGGCACACCTGGCTAACGTCTCCTATGCGTAGGTAGGGTCTGGTTGGCACACTTCAAGAATGTCGCGCCACAGTGGTTGAGAATCACTGGTCTAGGCTACGCGGTAACGCGAAATATTTCACGTTAGATGTCGTAAAAGTTACGGGAGATCGCAAACTTTCAATTATCTAGAATCTAGATGACAAATCATTAAAATGTATAACTTTTATGATGTTTGCATAGTTTCCTGATATCAACCATAGTGATTTTATCCATATCACCAAACATCAGATAGAAACATGTTTCGAAACAAGTAACATGATGACCACATAATAAATGCAAAGAAAGAAAAACTATTCTGTGATGTTCGGTAGCGGGCGCATATGCCATCGTCAATTTAAGACACGTTAAACTAATTATTGTAAGTGCCAAAGATAGGAAAAATATAGAAAATTAAAATATAGGGTGTTTTGTGTTTGAGCAAAACAACTGGCTATAGATAACATCTATTAGTAAATTCACAAACTTATTTTTTAATATTTTATTCTACAATTGTACTTTAAAAATTTCAGTTTAGTTTTTTACTTCTTAATTATAACAACTTAATTTTATGATATCTTCTCTTATAGCCAGAGCATTTCTTCTGGATACACAAACTCAGTTTTCGATAACCTGAATTTACTAAACTTTTGGATTTTATTCGATTTCGATTAATTATTTTATAATGATAATTAGAATCTAGTCAAAATTTCTTCTTGGCTTCTCATCTGATAACTAGTGAGTTAATAGATATTATTTTTGTATGACTAAATTCTCAAATAAGCTTGAACAACTTTTGTTATTTCACAAAACAAAATATTTTAATTTAAACATCACATTTTGATTTAAGGATTCTAATTTATTTGAAATTAATCATAATGCTCTTATGTACATAATATATATAAATAAAATACGAGTATGATGTTGAAGTATGTAAAAAAATAGTGAAATATGAAATATTCATCATCTTTGTATTATATTGTAATATAAGGCCTGATATTATAAAACTTTCCAGTGGTGCATGTTTATTATTTTTAATATCGATTATCTTCGCATTTAACTTGTCGGACCCAATTCGATTATTTTAACAATCGCTAGAAAATTTACCTCAAGAGGACATAAAAAAGAATCATTTTTTCATAAAAATTCAAAATTTTAGAATGAAACTTTTACTTTCCGGCCACGTACCGAAGATATGTAGGTATAACAAAGATATATGATCACGCAAAATATCTAACTCTGGTTTTCCCTGAGTCCGGAAAAGTGGGTTTTGGTGTATGTGTGTGTGAACAAAATTCCGAGCCTAGAGTAAAAAATAAACAAAATCGACCAGCGAAGAAGAGCACTTTACTTGAACGACAAAACAAAAATTTACGTATAAGTGGCAAACAAAAAATACAATCTTGTATAGATTTGAATTCTCTGCATTTCAACTTCTCTAATATTTTCTCGTAGATACACAGCTTGTGAGATTTTAATTCCTAAAATTTCAATTTACTAACAATCTTAAACAATGAACAGTCAGAATAACAATTACAAGTACAAGAATAGAATATAGGCATGGAGGAGCAGATTTAGGCATGATCTTTATGGGCTGCAGTCCAGGGCCCCGCTCAATCAAACGGACCCTTCGCTCGCTGCCACAGTGAACTTATACAGTCGGTATATCCAAGTATCCGCACTATGGTTAATTAGGTGCGCACAAAATAAAGTGCATCGCCGATCAGGGCCGCTAAAGTTATCGGTTCGCCCCTGTGACTCAAACACATCGTCGTTAAACGTCATCGACATTAAAACATCGGTACGGCGTCGCACCGCACAATTTTTCAAATTAATTTTACATATAAAATAAATCGGTACGCACAACTTTTTGAATTTATTTTACATATGAAATAAATCGGTACTTTAAATTCGCACCGCATAACTTTCCGATCATGTACAATACGATTTCGTAGAACTCGCCGATCGTAAAAGTAGGTAATTCTGATCGGAAATGAATTAGGTGATATTAATTCCTGTACACTTGCCACTTTCCGATCAGAATAATTTTTACGATCGACGAGTACTACGAAATCTTAGTGTATATATGGTCGGTGCGAAGTTGCGCGGTGCGAATTTAACGAACCGATTTTTATGTTCGTATCTTTAACTGACAATCACAATGTTTTATTTTTAAGGTTAATTTGTGACCTTGGGAGATGATCTATGCTGAGTTTCCATTTTGGACATTTAAATGGACTCGACCTGACAGTTCCATAAATGTCCGGTGGTGCCCAAGATCACAATTTAACCTTAACAATAAAACATTGTGAGAAAATGTCATTTATTTGAAAAAATGTCTGACGATTAATGTCCAAAAATGTCCGGACATTTATTGGGACACCTATTGGAATAAATGTCCTGACATTAATCATCTCTAATTTTAGATCAAAATCAACGTTTCCCCCACTACCAAACATTTATAAAAGTGTCGTGTCCACTTAAATGTCCTAATGTCCAAAATGGAAACTTGCCACCGCTCATCTCTGCTTAATAATGAATAAATGTTTCATAAATTATAATTATTATTCAATTTTATAACTTATTCACTATAACAATATTTACATGATACATGCTATAACTATATATTTATGGCATCTTTTTTTATAGTTTATAACTCTCATTTTTTAAGGTTAAAACGAGGGGAAACATTAATTAGATCGCGTAAAAAGTTAGTAATGCATTACAAATTAATTAGAACCGAAGAAATAGAGGCATAGACGCAGGTAAATAAAGATCTTGGTGAGTCAAAGATTTTTGTGTTAATAGAAAATTTCTAATGGAGTAATCAATAATGTTTTAGTGGTCATTAAATAAGTCAGAGAATAAAAAGCAGAACTACTTCTATCGCTTCAATAATATTTTGCCACGTTTCTCGTTTCACATTTCTGCAGACTTTCCAGAATTTCGTCACACTTTCCGATCGCTTATAAAAATTCTATAACAAACAATATTTTAAAATTTAAACTAAAACGCGTTCCCAACAAATAATCTTCTAATTTTTACATAAAATACTTTTTTTTAAGTGAAACAATTTAAAATATTCAAATTAATTCAATTCGGTCACCAGTTTTGTAGAGTTTATTTAGTAAGGCGATGGATGAATCGTATTTTAACGAAATAATGAAAAGAAACTATAATAACAAAACATCAAGATAAGAAAGAAGATTAGATGAGATTATTCTTTGTAAATAATTAAAGAATGAAGAAGAGTAAGTCAGAGGTAGAAAGAAAATAAGAAAGAATTAAAGATAAGGTTGCATTTGTTTGCTTCGTTTCGTTGTTGGATAAGTCTTAAATTTTAAGTTTTTTAATTTGTTTCTTATTTTGTTTGTTTTTTTGTTTAACACTATTTTCTATCATTTCGTTCTACAACAACTTCACCAACTGAGACATAAAAGAAAAGAACAATATTTTACAATAGTAATTAATAATCGTAATAATAATAAAAAAGAAAAGTATTTCATAATTATAATAATAATAAAGTAACAGCTCGCCTGCGATTTGTTAATTATATTCGTTGAGGTGATATTATAGGATGTGGTTGTAAATGTGTAGTTTCTTATATTTTTTTTGTAGTTTTTTCGTATTTTTTTCAGTTTATTTATATGGGGATTTTTTGTTTTGTTTGTGTGCTCTCTCTCACATTATTTTAATATATATTTTAAAATTATGAAGACGCGCACCCAAATCCAATTTGGTCGGAGGTTTATTCTCTGATTACAACTTGAGGTGAAACTGTGGACAGATAAAAGTCGGATCACAATTTGTAACGAAAATATAAATAAACAATTGAGATGTTCCATGTCAGCAGGTGACAGGTTCGACCTTTATTCGAACTTCCCAATAAACAGCTGATCGGGTTAAAGATGGCGGAAAAAACATACACCTCAAGCATCTCAACGGTCCCGTCATCTCGCTCAGTCAAGTTCCGCATGAAACGCTCTGAGCTTATTTTCCTGTTTTGTTCTCAGTTTTCTTTACTTTTTCTGGAATGACAAAGACGAAATTCAATGCAAGTTGAGCCGAATGAGCGGGATAACCCTTGCTGTGCTTGAGATGTATGTTTTTTCCGCCATCTTTATCCCGATCAACTCCGTGACGTAGCATAACGTAACGTGGAACATCTGCATACAAATTACGTGTTAAAAGTAGACAATTAATAATTTACGTTCACAGCACGATAATAATGCAAAACAAACTTACCAATCAATTTTGAGAATGAATGACTACGAGTGAACGCATTCATTTTCATTGTTAATGGCAATCATGTGCGTCACACTAATTAAAACAATTCCAACTCAGAGTCCAACTTTTCTTCATATGGGTTGCTCCTTGTTGTAGCGGTTGCAATTCATTACGTTTTTACTGCTTATCATTACCAACTTTGGTTAAATGACTAAACAATTTGTTAGTGAGCCACACAAAAATTTAACAAATAAATAACATCACACACGTAAACCGTATAAGTATGTTTCAAATGTTTAACTAATTTTAATATTTTAACTTATTATAAATAACCCAAAATGAAAATATTAACGCGTGTCTAGACTAATAAGTTAAAATCAGTGATGGCAAGCCAGTTTGCACCCGTGCAAATAAACACGGTTTGCACCGGGTGCAATAAAAAGGTTTTACAGATTCCAGCCAAAACCTTAAAATTTAAAATTATTTGAATCTGACGAATCTTATTGCATCATCGCACCCGGTGCATACACGTTTGCACCTGGTGCAAATGCCATAACTGTCAAATACAAAAAATATGAACGTATATCTGTCACTTAAACATATTTTACGTGTGGTTGCAATAGGGCCATCCAAAACGTTTGACAGTTGTCAAAAATGGCGGCTATGGGGTAAGGTCAATGGGAAAATCAAAAGGTTCATGTGCATAAATCAAATGCTACTAATTTCCCAATCAATCTACTCCATGACCACCATTTTTCCGACCTCTGCCAAAGATTTTGGACTGCCCTATTAATTTGTTTATTCAGATTTAGTTTCAGTTGGTTTTGATTTTGAGCGTGAAAACTTTTATTATGATCAACATAAATTTGTTTCATCGATGTGGTGTTTGTGTATTTTTGAAATTTCATTTTTATTTGTTTGCTTAAGTTTAACAAACTAATTTGCTTTGTATTTTCATTTTGTAGATTCATTATTATTAATTTATGTATGTACAAGTACTAACTGTTCTAACTATGGAAGAAAATAATTAATAATAATTATTATTGTTGTGTTCTTCATTTTTTCTTAGAAAAATCTTGGACAAATAGTTTCTCCAAAAAATACACAAAAAAACATAAAATACAAAATCCTTATTCTTATCAACGGAGCATATTGCGATATTATAAGTATCGGTAATAAATACTAAGGGCGAGTAAATATTCATAGAAACCATTTGTCAAAAATAATTTAAAAAAATGATGGTAAATTTCCATAACACGATTGATTGTTTCTCAAATTTGTTTTTCATAATTGCTCCTCCTACATAAATTCCTAAAAAGTTGTAAATTCATTTAAATTTAAATATGTAGATAGATAGAAAGTCATTATTTAATTAACTTAAGTACGATTCCTAAGGCGCCGTCGTTAATATCAATAAAATGTGACGACAGCTGAGCCACTTGCAAATCTTGAAATTTTCGAAAAATGTTTTACTTCATTTTCATTTTATTAGAATAGAACTATAGATTAATTAATTACTGATCAATTATTAAATTATATAAACTATATCAACAACTTGCTAATCGAATATTAAGGGAAGAAGTGAATTTTTTAAATTTCTTTTATTTGGTTATGTTGTTTGATACAACAACCGTGTCAGTCTTTTACCACTTATTTTGGTGTCCATCCTTACTTTGTCCATCTGCACCATGTCCAAATAATGGCAAAGCACAGTGCGCTTCATATTTTAGTTGTTTGTATTGTTTTTCTTTTAAATTCTTTAAACATTTCATTAAGTTTCTCTATAATAATAATTTTACTAAATCACAACACTTTGAAATGAATGGATTTAGTTCATTCACCATTTTTATCGAAGAAAAAACTCGACTATTTGTTTGTTTGTTTTTTACCATACCGCCTAAGATTAAAGATCAGTTATGTGTTGGATGTGATAATAATATTATCTTTGCACACGCACACAATAACAACAAGTTTGCTACTTCAGTATGTGTGGAGGTACAATTGTTCGGTAATTTGTTTGATAGCATTGTGTTTTTTTGATAAGTTGTTGTTAAATTTGTTGCTTGCTGTTGTTTTGTTTGCTTGCTTATCCTCGTCTTTTGAGGCAGTGGCAAAAAATAAATGTCTGTTAATTCAGCGAATTAGAGTGGCCCATAAATGATGAGCCCAAAGAACACAGCCCACATGAGCACAATGCCCCACACAGTGTATATTGGATTCTCACCATCTGTGATCTTTCTGGCGGTGAATTTGAGAGTTTCGTCAAGCAGTACCACTGGGATCGAGAACTTCATTACGGTGAGCCATTCTTCAGTACCCAAAGGTGTGACTTGGAAGACTTGCTAATAGAAAAACAAAACAAAAAGATTATGGCACGTTTCTAAACGATATCAAAATGTACTTACGGAAAGGACTTCTACGTGCAAGATGACGAAATGCAGACCGAAGGAGAGAGCCATGGCACCTAGCAACCAGAAGTTGGACCATGGTGGCATAGCAATCAAAGATTGGTTTTCAGACAAACTGTAAGAAGTTATGATCAACATAGTTAGTAACTATCTAGATAGTGTTCTATAAATGATTCCAGTAATGGCTTTTGCACCGGGTGTAATCGTTTATGCACCCAATGCACTACTACTCTGAGTAGTTCGGAAGTACTTTGACTTGGTCGAAACTAATCTGAGTAGTTTACAGTGGCATGTCGGAAGCAATTCACCGGGTGGTGATGAATACACCAATCCGAGCACCAATCGGGATTTTTTAGGTTATAGCGGGAATCTGACTGCACCCTCAATGTGCACACCGCGTTTATTTGCACCGATGCAAACCGGCATGCCATCCTTGAGTGATTCTAGATGCTGAATCTAGATTTTACCAAGGCCTCCTTTGTAGAATTCTATTAAGTACACTTTGTGAAATAGTTAATAATTTTTGGTAAGAGTTAGGTCAGGCACACTTTGGGAACCACTGTATGAGGTGGTTCTCAAGGAATATTTTTGAAGATCACTTGACAAATCGCTCCGTGTTAATTAAATTTTATTATTATTTACCTGTTCATGGCGTTCAACATTTCAATGGTGACAAGTACTGAAAGAGCCATGGTCATTGGATGAGGATCAGTGAAGATCTTGCAATCGACATTCTTAAAGTCTGCGTCTGTGTTACCAAAGCATTGTAAGTGGTGAGTCTGGAATCACAAATATATCTTTCAACGTAAGAAGAAAGAGAATTCAAATAAGCTTACGAGTTGATAGTAATTCAATGCTGGACCTTCTGGGGAGTACATGAACCACCAGACAGCAGCACCAACGGTGGCAGCGCCTACATATCCACCGATTGCTAAGTATCTGAAGAACAACCAGCCGGAGATGAGGGATTCGTCAGCTTTACGTGGTGGCTTTTCCATGATGTCAAGATCTGGTGGATTGAAACCAAGAGCAGTAGCTGGAAGACCATCAGTAACCAAGTTGACCCACAAGAGTTGAACTGGGATCAAAGCTTCTGGGAGACCAAGAGCAGCAGTCAAAAAGATGGAAACGACTTCACCAATGTTGGAAGAAATAAGGTAACGGATGAATTGTTTCATGTTGTTATAGATGGCACGACCTTCTTCAACAGCAGCGACAATGGATGAGAAGTTATCGTCAGCCAAGACCATTTCAGATGCAGACTTAGCGACAGCAGTACCAGAGCCCATGGCAATACCAATTTCGGCCTTCTTCAATGCTGGGGCGTCATTGACACCATCACCAGTCATGGCAGAGATTTCGTTCATGCCTTGCAAGAATTCAACAATCTTGGACTTGTGAGAAGGTTCTACACGTGAGAACAAGCGGGCACGAGCGCAAGCAGCCTTTTGTTCGGAAAGAGGAAGATCATCGAATTCACGACCCGAATAGGATTTTCCGGTGGTGTCTTCCTCTTCGGTGAAAACGCCGATACGTCTGCAGATAGCTTCAGCGGTGGCTTTGTTGTCACCAGTGATGACAATGACACGGATACCAGCGGCACGGCAACGGACAATGGAATCGAAAACTTCTTTACGTGGAGGATCCAACATACCAACGACACCGACAAAGGTAAGGTTGACTTCGTAAGTGTAGAATTTGGTGGAATCGTTAAGATCCATATCGTCTGGTTTCATTGGGCTGTCAGCAGTGGCAAGAGCCAAGCATCGGAGTGTATCGCGACCAGTACCATATTGACGGGTGAGGTCCAAGATGCGGTTCTTGAGAACATTGGTAAGTGGCAATTTCTGGCCATTGACGCGAGCGTGTGTGCATCTGTCCAAGACACCTTCTGGGGCACCCTTGACGAAGAGTTTTGGTCCATTGCCCAACTTACTGGGCTTGAGTGGTACGCAATAGGAAGACATGGATTTACGATCGCGGGAGAATTCCAAGGTGAATTCCTTCTTCCATTTGGTTTCAACATCTTGTCTAACAACAATAGCGGCAGCACGTCTGTCACCAGCCTTGGCAACATTGAAGGGATTCATCTTTTCGGCCAAGACAATAAGCGCGGTTTCAGTAGCTTCACCAACCTTTTCGAAAGCTTGCTTAAATTCGTTGAAATCAATAGCGGAGTCATTGCACATAACGCAGACGGTGCCCATTTCGTGCAGAGTTTCGTAATCAGCAGCCTTAATTTTTTGTCCCTTCAAGAAGACTTCACCAATGGGTTCGTAGGTGGAGCCGCTGATTTCAAATTCGTGGAAACTGCTGTCATTGCCATCGATTTTATCGAAGATGAACATACGGGAGACTGACATTTGGTTGGTGGTTAAAGTACCGGTCTTATCAGAGCAGATCACAGAGGTGCAACCGAGAGTTTCTACGGATGGGAGGGAACGTACGATGGCATTCTTCTTAGCCATACGGCGGGTACCCAAAGCCAAGCAAGTGGTGATGACAGCTGGAAGACCTTCTGGGATAGCAGCGACAGCCAAAGCAACAGCGATTTTGAAATAGTAGACGGCACCCTTGATCCAGGAGCCACCGTGTGCGGGATCGTTGAAGTGACCAATGTTGATAGCCCAGACAGCAACGCAGATAACAGAAATAACTTTGGACAATTGTTCGCCGAATTCATCGAGTTTTTGTTGCAATGGAGTCTTGATTTCTTCCGTTTCGGACATTTCGGTACGGATTTTACCAATAGCTGTAGCCAGACCAGTTCCAATAACAATACCCCGGGCTTTACCGGCAGCAACATTGGTACCAGAGAAAAGAATGTTTTTCTTGTCTTGATTGACGGCACGTGGATCAGGAATTGGATCAGTATGTTTGATGACAGAGACTGATTCACCAGTCAAGATAGATTGATCGATACGCAAGGTGGTCGAGAAAATCTTAATGAGACGGATATCAGCTGGAATCTTATCACCAACTGAGATTTCAACAATATCACCGGGAATGATTTCCTTGGCGCGGATCTTTTGGACACCAGCCTTGTCGCTTCTGACGACTTTGCCCATTTCTGGTTCGTATTCTTTCAATGCTTCGATAGCGGATTCGGCATTTCTTTCCTAATTGCAGAAGCCAAAAAAAACATTTTTAATTATCATCCATAGAAACCAGTGATGGCATTTGCACCGGGTGCAGACGTTTATGCACCCAATGCACCGGGTGCAATGACAAATGCCCCAATTGGGTGGATTCATTGCAATCGTTGCATAGCGAGTTATTCGTCAATAAGATTAGACTGATTTAAATAATTTTAAATTTTAAGGTCATGGCGGGATCTGATTGCACCCTCAGGGTGCAAACGTTTGATTGCACCGGTGCATCTACCTAATTTACAACGTACCTGCCATACACCGACAACAGCATTAGCGATAAGGATGAGCAAAATTACAAAAGGTTCTACAAAGGCTGTGAATGCATCTTCGTGTTCTTCAAAAAGGGCGAGAACCTGGAAAATTTATGCGCATTAATTACGAACGTTAAGTTAAATCCAGTAATATGCAAAATTCACTTACGAATGAAATGATAGCGGCTAATAATAAAATCTTGACTAGAAGATCGTCGAATTGTTCTAAAACTAACTGCCATATTGACTTTCCTGGAAATAGAAATCATAAAAATACACGTGAAGAGCAACTTGACCTAAATATCACTAGACAATGAGCATTAGGATCATTTTAAGAAACAGTCTCATTAAAAGAACTCTAGATGTTTCAATGCGTCAACTTTAAAAGGAGTAGAGCAGGAGTCCTCAAAGTCGTGGATCGTAAACCAAATTTAAGCGAATGGGTCGTGAAAAATGATAATTTTCAAAAGTGGTTATCGACCCGCAAAAGTTTGAAAACCCCTGGAGTAGAGCATTACAAAGAGATAATATCTCACCTTCTTCAGCAGGCAATTCTGTAACAAAGAAATAAAAAATTAAGACCTTATTCATTCATAACAGATACTAACTACTCTGATTTAGTTAAGTTAATTATTAACTAAATAACAATGTTCAAAACAATGTTCAAGGTTGTGTGCACTTTCTTTTTCAGGTACAGTAGAGAAGTAGCAAAGGCCAGCTAAATAATTTAACCAATAATCATCAATTCATTTTCCTCGAGTCGCACTAATACATCGTTCGCAGCATCGGAGCATTTAATCCTTCAATCAAATAAATCAGTACCGAATTTATTTCAAACACATGTAGAAAATAATTTAATAAAATTATTTTAAAGTAACTCCGTCCCTGACAATTACTACAACTACACGTCATTGTAAACGTGCCGCTGACGCACTTCGACGACATCATAAACTTTAAACAGCAGCAGACACATATTTAGAATTTCGCGTAAGTAGTATGTAGAAACACGTTCCAAAGCCAAAACTTACGGTAGGAGTAAGTACAAATAAATCGATAGAATGAAACTATCTATTCTATATACTTCGCACTTAGTAAATATTGCAGTTACTTTTACTTATAGTTATATTATAATACAATAACTTAGAATTTAGTTTTTACATTTTCTTTTGATCACTAAAAAAACACACACGGAAGTATAAGAGTTAAAACAGCAGCCAGGCAAGCCATTCTTTTTTTTCATCAGCTAATACGTAACACATAAATCGAGAAATACATGCTCATGACGCAAAAAATAAATTTAATATATAGATCTTCTTCAACTGCTTACTTTCCTTGACCTCGACCACGATGAATATGAATCAATAGTACTATATAGGGTGTTCAGAAATTGGCAGACAATCGCCCGATAACATTGTAGATTGTGTCAAAAGAAAACGAAAATCTTAATACAAAAATGTACGGAAGGTCCTGGTTTGTCCTCACGAAGACAAAGAATTTTATGTAGATCTGACAAAGTTCCTCCAATGTTTTTGAATACACTAGTCCAAGTAACTGTCATTATGCCCACCACTCCCATTCTAAAAGCCACAACAGCCGTTTTCCTGCGTTTTAAACCAAAAATACTAGGGAACTGTCTTGCTCGTTTTACTATTCTGTTTGACAGTGCCCACCAAACTCCCAGTATGTTAACAGCTGTTTTGGACTGGTCTATTTGGCACCATAACCTAGCTACATACTTCAAACAAATCTGACAGATGATTTAATCAAGTTACTAAAAATATGCAATAATGTCAAACGTAATTTTAAGAAAAAAAGGAAATCAACGTTATAACTTTCATCGGTAAACTAAAACATATTAACTTTATGATACCAAAACTCAAACTTTAAGGACCCCGTGAGGACAAACCACGAGTCACGACCTTCCGGACATTTTTGTATTAAGATTTTCCTTTTCTTTTGACCTGATCCACAATGTTACCTGGCGATTGTCCGCCAATTTCAGAACACCCTGTATAGAGAATTAAAATTAAATTAAAAACTAAAGCACGCGCATAGAAATCTCCAGACGTATTCTCTCCTGACTCAATTTTCGCTTCAGTAATTTTTCTATTCTATCAAGTACCTCTCCAGTCCTCACTATTCTTATTATAAATTTATCACTCTAATTCTAAAGGCGGAAGCACACACTCAGCGAAACCCGAGCAAATTAATGTTTGCCAGATGTCGAATTGTGTGGATAAATTGCTCCGGCAAGAATTGGTCAGTGTACACGTGTGATCGCTATTTGACAAATACTTGTACCAAATATTCGGCAATCGTGTGGTTCTGCCTTCATAGCTATTAAGCTTACGCAAATATTGTTTATTTGCATTTGCACACGATCAATTAGTATTAACTAATTTTAAAAAAGAACTTAACAATTACGTTTTTAGCTATTATTTATTTAAGAAAACAAAGTCAAAGTAAGTAAATACTTGTTATTTACCATTAAGTCCGTATTTCGCTTGATTTCTTTTAACTTGGTCAGATGACAAACCCCGTTCAGGATCGGTATTAAAATAGTTCACCACCTCTTCCACGGTTTTCGCGTGGCCGTCCTCCATGATTAACGGTCAGTCAAGAGTTCTGCAAGAAGAAAGAGCAAAATTGTAAAAGTAATAATGATTCAACAAAATCGTAACGTAATCGTAAATGAAACGTAAAATGTGTAGTTTTTCTGCATTGTCATTATGCAATTTTTATTTTGTCTCACAATTTACTTAAATAAACAATTAATATACGAGGCGATTACGTGCCACGATAAACCAAAAACGCGTAATTACGATAAACAATTGATAAATGAAATTAAAACGCATTGAAAACGTGAACACCGTAAATAAATTGTGAGGTTAGGTCGAGGGACGTGTTTAATTTTTACAGTTATGTTATAACTGAGAACAGTTGTATTTCCACCCAAAAATAACGTTTTTTTAATGGGTATCATGTCCCCGCTAAACATTACATTAGTCAATTATAATAAAGGAATAAATAATTAAGAGTTCCGGATGCACCATTAACATGACGTGTTCAAAGTGGATTCGGTACATTCATTCCATCTTGCATTTGCAACTTGCTTACTATCACCAAGCAGCATTTCTCTCTCTTTAATCTACGAACGTAGAACCACAACTACGAATTACCTACCTCTGCTCGTTTATGATAATTTTTTTTTTAGTTTACTTGCTTTATCCCAAGTTCCAACTATTAAAGTACGATCCAGTTGAACTTACCAATTCTTTTATTTTGTGCAAACGATTGCAACTAAATATACACTATACTATTGAAGCACACATTTAACAAACTAAATTCGCTTCGTATCGGACTCGTACTGAATGCGAATATTCTTTTAATTACGAGACGAGATCGAACGCGAATTACTACGGGCCTGAACTGAACAAACTTTGACAAAGCGATTTCGAAGACTGACTTGACTTGACTGACGCACACACGCAATGTCGTGACAGCAAGCGCGAGGCAAGGCAAGCAACCATCAGCCACGATTCGACAAAACGCGCTAACCCAACGAACAATCAAGACGCCTCGTTACAACGACACCTGCCGGATTACGACTTTTCTTTATTGGTGAACTCGAGGCATCTATATTTTAATCTATAAACTTTCCACTTTTTACAGCAAAGTTTTGAAAATTGGATCTTGAAAGTCTTAAAATCACTAAAATCATTACAAAAATATCTTTCATAGTTTTAAATTACTACATATTTTTAGAATACATATTACTATTGCTAAATATATTACATATTACAACTTACAACGTCATAGGCGCCGACTTTATGATTTTCTCAGGGGGACAGGGGCCAAAATAAGAAAAATATTAACGCGAATTTAAAAAATAAAACAGAATTTAAGACATTTGTTTAACATGTATCTCATACATTTGGTACCTACTATACATTTGGGCCCACCAATCACGGTTTACATTCAAATTTACCTTGGGAACAATTGCAAAATGATTTTTCGCACTTGGCGAATTGGAGATTTCTCATGGGGGTCCGGCCCCACTATATTGGAGCTCAGGGGGCCGGGGCCCCCCCCCCCCCCGCCCGTAGTCGGCGCCCTTGTACAACGTGCATTTGTAAATTGTGGTATGTATAGTCGTATTTTAAAAATTTTAGTTTTGTTTCTTTTCAATGCAATTTTGGTTTGGCAATTTTTAATTTTGTCATCCCAAGGCTGAAGGCCTAACTTATTTATTTAATTGGTTGCTTTGAACCCGATTGTCATTATTTTCCCCGTACAGTATTGGAATTAATCAAATGAACAATAAATTAAGCATTTCCAATTGGAAATTGTATTTCAGTATTTCTTATTATAAACAAGTTGCCAACACTTATGTTTGATCTACTGCACTTTATAAACAATAAAATAAACTTCCATCCTCAGCTCCAGATCCAGCATCTTGATATTTATGAATGCAATGGTTTTTTTTTATATAAAAAAACTGATTCATTTTCTACTGAGTGTTGTATAAAGTTGCCATACAAAAACTAGAAAGAAATATTACATTTGCAAATTATGATAGCAGATCATTTCTAAATAGTCGTTAAAATTTATAGACGGCTGTTTTCGACAATCTTCGTTTTCCTTGTCATTACCTTATTCGTTTAATTTAAATTTGGCGCTCAAATTAAACAACCAAAATTATAATCAATAAATTTGACTTTGACAAGATGAAATTTTTTTTATAATTTTTATCTATGAAACACTCACTATAAATATGTAATCTCTACATGAATACGAGAATAGTGTATATACGATACGCGTAAGTGCGTCATTAGTTTGCTGTTTTATTTTTGGTTGCGGCGCGGCGCGCGTAAATACGTCGAAGGAGATGTCCCGGGTGCGGGCCTTTTGCCAGCTCGCGGGGCCAGAATCAGCGGACGTATTTAGAAGCGCGGCGCGCATATACATATATCTAATTTATCTAAGTAAATATATATAAATATATATTATGTATGTATTCAGCATTTTGTCGTATAAGATCGACATCATCTCTTAAGCTTCCCAACAACAATCTGTTTTGCTTGCTTTTAAATAGGTACGGCGTTTTTGAAAATTATTGAAAAACTTTTGATTACGGATTCAAGTCATATTTTAAACTATCTAAAAGAGAATAGCGTAAATGACAAACCAAAACTGACATAGGTAATTGGACATTACGCAGCGAAGTAATCTTTTTTTTTTGGAATGCCGTCGTCAGTCATCAATCCACTGTAGGTATATCGTCAGCACATTTAATTTCGATTTGCTTTACTTTTACTGCTTGTGTACATATGTTTCTGTTTTGTGCGAGTGTAAAAGTGTAAGAGGGAATTTATTTTTGAATGTCTGCTTATGTAATTGCACTTTTTTTCATTTTTTCAGGCACACTTATTTATTCTCGTCGGTTCTCATTTCCTTTTCCTGCGCGGAGTTCCTAGATTGCGATGATTGAAATTTTCCATTTGTCTTGTCTTACAATCAGCTAGAGTTATTATTTCCTTTTCAATGCGTGCGGCATCCTTTATCTTTTGAAAACAATTAACTATATTGGGTTGCAATTTAATTGTTGTGTAGGTACTGGATATGGTTTTTGTTTATTTATATTTCTATTGAAAATTGTTGCACTGGACTTACCGCTATCACAATATATAGTTTGAGTGGTCCCAGTGGTATCACTTGGCACAAACAGTTAATTAATTTTAAAAAAAATATGTAAAACTACACGAGGCTTAGGCCCCCATATGCCGATGGATACGAACTGTTGTACTAAGCTGCAGAACGGAACGGGCGACTGAACAAATGTGTCTGTTGCTTTTATAATCTCGGTAGATACCTGTAGGTGAATTGGCTGATCGCCAACCCCGGGAGGACCTGGTGCTCGCCATCGTCGCTAATATGCCCGCTTTACGCCGTTACCATTACGTACCTAGCCATAGCCGCATGTCACTTTCGCAAATTTCGGATTTACATTTTTTCTTTTTCAATTTTCAAGTGCGAACAATCGAACGAACATAAGCGACAAAATGTGCAAACTGCAAACATAAGTGGACGTGTCCAATTATTCGCGTTTAACATTTTATTTCAAACGCAAAACATTTTATGAGCACCTGTCAATCAAGAAGTTAAAATGTTTTTAATTCAAATACAAATTTAATCGCTGTTAATCAAACTCGAAAAGATTTGTATAAACGTTTTCGAAAAGTTTATATTTTGATTTGTAAGTTTCCACTTAGAATCAAAGCTGTAAATAATTTCGAGTTAATTACTTTAATAAGAATTAAGGAATAAAAACGAAATGATTGCCATTAGTTTAGACTTTGGCAAAACGGGAAAAACATTGAACATTTTCCCGGCGGCTACACAAATTTATAAATAAACAATCGATTAATCTATTCGATCATGTAGATCGTTCAACGAAGTATTTAGATTTCTTTATTGACGGTTATAAACTTCATCGATATAAAACGAAAACGTAAATTTCAATGTTACATCAAGTTCGATGACGAATTAAATAAAATCCAATTCGTCTTCTAATATTCATAAAATTGGAATCTCGAAAATCATAATCAAATAATCATTAAACTATTTGAGGTTAGGTACAGCAAGCTATCAAGTTGACGATAGTGCCGCGCCATCTTGTCTATTTGAAACAAATCAACCACACCAAAGCAAACTTCTATACAGGGTGTCCCATTTTCATGAAATAGTTCGATTACGTCTAAACGGTTAGAGATAGACGAAAAATGAAAATACCATCTGGCCTTAATTTCGAGCTGCATATCGTAAAAATATTTTCAAGCATACAGGGTGTCCCATAAAAGCGCTACTGACAACTTTGTTTTTTTTAAATAGCACCCCCTAACTTTCTCTCCATTTTTGAATTCTGCATAAAATTTGTAATCGTTCGATACGCAATAGTCGACCCTTTGCTCTAGCCGTTAGGCCGCCATCTTAACTTTTATTCCAGAAATGTAACTTCCAAGGGATATTTTAAAAATTCATTACTCAGAGACGGTACGAAATAGCAAGTTGCGGTTTTCTCAGACGTTTAGAGGAGGAAACGGGCTTTCTTTCTTTTGGTCCAAAGTTTCATTATCTGCCTAGGTGTATTTTCTCCGAATTTTCCAAGTTGAAATATTTCAATCGACCGAAACTCATTTTTTTTCAAATTACAACCCAAACTTTTTTTAGCATCTAATTATACGTCTTTTGATGCCATCATGTCATGTTAAGAGTTGCAGCTCGGAAAATTAAGGGCACGTTTTTTAAATTTCCATCTCTAAACGTTTAGACGTAATCGAACTATTTCATGAGAATGGGACACCCTGTATAAAACGAAAACGTAAATTTTAATGTTACATTAAGATCGCCTTCTAATATTCATATAATTAATTGAAAGCTCGAAAATCATAATCAAATAATCATTAAACTATTTGAGGGTAGGAAGAGTAAGCTATCAAGTTGACAACCAAACCAAACTTCTATATAAAACGAAAACATAAATTTCAATATAAAATAAAATACAATTCACCTTCTAATATTCATACAATTGGAATCTCGAATATCATAATCAAATAATCATTAAACTATTTGAGGTTAGGTACAGTACGCTATCAAGTTGAAGATCTTATCTATTTGAAACTTTCAAAACAAATCAACCAAACCAAACTTCTATAGGTATGTATAAAACAAAAACGTATCTACATTTCAATGTTACATCAAGTTCGATGAGGAATTAAATAAAATTCCATTTGCCGTCTAATTAATATGCATAAAATTTGAATCTCGAAAATCATAATCAAATAATCATTACACTATTTGAGGTTAGGAAGAGTAAGCTATCAAGTTGACAACTAAACCAAACTTCTATAGAAAACGAAAACATAAATTTAAATATAAAATAAAATCCAATTCGCCTTCTAATATTCACAAAATTGGAATATCGAATATCATAATCAATAAACTATTTGAGGTTAGGTACAGCAAGCTATCAAGTTGACGATCGCGCCATCTTGTCTATTGGAAACTTTCAAAACAAATCTTTTCGCATGTCTTTGCACAGCTTTATACTAGACTAGACCGAATGCGAATTCAATTATGAAAATATAGTACCACTGCATATTTAGATCACGTTCAAGATCAATCCATCTTTTGTATGTTTTAGTTCTACATATGTTACATGCGAAATAATTGCATATTCTCTTTCTGCTCACTTAAACGCTTACGGTTTGCGCCTATACGAATGACAAATGGGCATTGCTTCACGTGCAGGGCAAAAGTCTGCCGGAAACTATTTTAAACGCGCTTTCGAGGTCCAGAAAATCGCAAAAGCCCACGTATATCCCCGTGCCTTCCTATTTATAGAAGACAGCTCCAAGTCATATATATATATATATATATATATATAATATATGTATA
>JARJEB010025850.1:0-11435 GCA_030264535.1 Liometoxenus newtonarum
ATTGGTTTGTTCAAGAAATATGATAAACGAACGAATGTTGCGATTGCACAATAAATTTTGTCGCATTGAATAATCTTGTCCAAGTCGAACGGAAGAACATAAATAACGATCATTATTAGTCGAGCTTTAATTTTCCGATAAATATCATCCTGTTTGTTGCTCCCTAGTTGCTCTTCTATTGCAATGTATGTGTCAATGGCGTAGCTACGAATTTGGCAACCCTAGTTCGCAACCCTATAACAATGGCGGGCAATGGAATTCTACCGCGAAAAAGACAGCAAAAATTAAAGTTGTAGGTAAATTATTTAATATTATACTCCATAAAATTGACTAATCCATGTGCTCCCCGATAGCTACGCCATTGCGGTCTGGAACCGATCAAACTACTTATATCTTGAGCAGACAACACATCTAAACAACAAAACGTGTATTAGTCGCCTGCGCCTGCTATCTGCCTATCCTTATCCTGGACGAGCCATCTATTGCTATATTGCTATTGGTATTCCAAGCCTTATAATTCTATGCAAAAAAGAAAATACTTCTTCTTTCTTCAGTCGTTGGGCTTGTGTTCTTTGCATTTGGATGAGAGACGATAGTCTACGTTAGAGACTATGAGAGCCGATAAATCCAAGTCCAGGCGAACGTCCTGTAAATCATCTATGGGTTGCATTTCGCGATGCCAGCTTAGAACTTTTTTCCCATTGTTGTGCGCATGTTCCGGAGAATTATTGCGACTCGGCGGCAATTAATTTAATCTCCCCGCGCATAAGCTTTTTTACTTTTGCCTTTCGCCTTTTTTTGCCACAGCATTGCCATCACATCTATCATATACAGAACGTTTATTTTACAGTCGAACATACCATGTTGCGTAGGCAATGTTCACAGCTAAAATAAATCATGCCCGTAAGTTATTAATTTTAATGATCATGTCGTTAGGACTTGTCATCGTGGTGTGTCGTCGACCGTCCCACATCTCCACTCTTTCCCTGTCCGTGGGTGTGTGTTTAACAATACAGATCCCTTCCCCACTGGCATCAGTTCGACTGTAAAATAAACGCACTGTATAATATTCAGTATCATACATTTCTTTCAATCTTTTCTGGATTTCTTCTAACCATTTCCATTCCATTTCGTTTTGTTTTGTTTGCAGGTTTATGTTTCTTGTTTATATATTGGTTGAGAGTTATTTGCATATAGTTACCGCTTACGTAAATATAATAACAAAACAATAATTGCAATGTACAATATGCAATGATGATTCTTAGTTTGGTTGGTTCATTCATTTCATTTCCTGTCCTAGCACGGAATGATTTTTGCTCGTTAGAACTTTTAAAAAGTTAATTGGATTGGAAATTTATGAAGTAAGTATGCGCTGCACTTGAAATAAATCAAACTGCTGACGGAGCTTTGAAACTTTTTAGTTCAATAAATAAATATTATCGAACTCAGCTTAGAGAAATTGATTTGTATTCATTATATTTGTTTAAATTTGTATAATATGATGATTTAAGGATAACATGTCAATATAATCAAAATTGATATACAAAGTGCAAAAATTTCAAACATGACATTGAGCTGTTTGACAAGTACGCGTCACACGCGTCCAATATTTTTGACACTTGCCAAAATATGACCAAACCGTTCATGTTGTGCGTCAATCACATGCTACTGATTTCCCATTCAGTCTACTATCCTCTGATTTCTCTGTCAAATATAGGGCAATAATAAATTCAAATTTGGCGCGCATGTGCGGGAGAAGAACTTACTGAATGTGTTCGGCGAAGCGGCGAACTCAGTACTGGTACAGAAATTATGTGCATTTTGTATAATGGGCTCTGTGCATGAATTTTAAAATTGGAAAAAAGTACCAAAACTCGTTAGTATAGAACTAATTATACGACATGGTACAAACAATAATTTAAAAAAAAAATATTTGTTGTTAAAAGTAGTTCTTCAAAATCCATCGCTTTGTCGACCTATACCGATTCAAGGTCGAATCGGGCCGAATGAACTAAGCGTCAGGCCCAAAGACTGTCTTCGGTCAGGCGTGAGCGTCATAACGTCAACAAGGTCGCGTAAAAGCGATGCCATTTTAATTTCACCAAATAATTTATCAAGACGTCAAATTTCAAACTTTAAAAAATGTTTTTTCCTCAAAAACCATGTAGGGATGAATAATTCAAATCGTAGTTTCATAAAAAAACATTAAAAAAAGAACATGCATAGACCCCATTTTCGAATCAAGAAGCACATTGTTTCATTTTGCTTATTTATAAACTTTACACTTAAACGATTTTCGATAATAATGAACGATAACGAGCGAAGAAACATTTGTCGTTGCGGAGGCGGCGTAGGTGAAGACGCTTTCAACAACTCGACCATTGATTATCTACAGGGTAATCATTTCTTTTCTTGTCACAAACATAATAATTATGTTTGAGTAAATATAGAAAATAGCACAACATTTTTGCATATACATATACATACATATACCAACCGATCTAATGTGCAAAAGTCTAAGTATGTAAAGTAAATAAAGCGTAGGTAAAGCAAAATAGGTTTGGCATCAATTTGCAAAATTCAAGAATCAAGTTTCAAGTTTCAAGTGCATATTACTTTTTGAGACTTATCAATATTAAAGAAATGTTTTGTTTAAATGATGCACTTTGCCTGATACATCGTATATTCGTTTCTAATTCTTTTCCTATACTACCAGGAGTGGTTTATGCTCTCCACGACCTCGGCCCCCGCACCTATGCCCGCGACTTCTTCATTCCGCATTGCTGTTAATGTTGCTATCTGTTGCACGTTCCTATACTTATACTTCCAGCAACACGTTCATAGTTGGATTTGTAGCTCATTGCATTTTGCCTGTTGTTGTTGTTGTCGTCGTCGTCGTCGTCGTCGTCGTCTTGGCACATCATTTGAGATGCTAATGAATGGCTTGTTTGCTTGACCAAGTGTAAAAATGTCCCTGAGGGCTTGGCACGCATCTTTTTAAAAACGTTACTCGTGCTATGTACCTATATTTTCTTGTTCGTTCTATTCTAAAGTTAAACTTATATATGTATAAGTACCTAGAAGGAAAATGGTAAAATACACACGCAATCAACTACTTCAGTAAATAACAACTATAAGCGATTGAACAACAAAATACAAAACAAAAACCAAAAGTAAAAAAAATAAATAATGAAGTTAAGTAGTAAGATACGCCAGAAAAACAAACAACAATCGAGCTCATTAGTATCGACATGGCACATCTTCTTCATGAAATAAAAATATCCACAGTGGGGGATTTAGCAAGAGTAGAGCCCTAGGTGTTTCATTCCTTTTGCGGCCCCAATGTGAGTGACCAAAAAAAAATCTCAAGTTCAATCACCATGTCATACCAGATGAGGTGACCAAAAAAAGCTTTCCAATCTTATATCTAAAAAAAATTTGGGAGCCCCAGGCGGCCGCCTACTCCGCCTTATGGTAAATCCGCCACTGAATATCCTGCAATATTGTTAGCAATTTCAAAGATTTGATTGATTTAAGAATTCTTTTAGGATTTTAGGATGTTATTTATTCATAGATATTTTAACTTCTAATAGTAGTGCTGGTGCATGCGCCGGGTGATTGATAAAAGAATTTTGAGGGTAAGCTAGATGAGTTGTTTTGTTTGGCCGATCAAGGAAGTCGTGGAAAAGGAAATTTTATTTGATTATACGATGCCTCCTAACATGCATATTCATCTCATACGTGTACTTTTCATTTTGCTATTCGAAACGTGGAGTATCAAGAAACCATAGAGTTATAATATTCCTACAGGGAAGGTATTGATACATTAGTGATGCCACTCGTCCGCTATATTAGTTTGCACCATAACAACTTAAAACCCTGAAATGTAGACTAAACAAAGTACACGCACAGACTAGTGCCGCGAAATTGGTGTCTATTTTATTTCCTGCCTTTCAGGTTCAAGTTCAACAAATATGGCGATTTTGCTGTTATCCCCTTACGTCCCTTGGCTGCATGCCAAGACTCCATAGACTTCTATCTCTATGTATGAAACAACATTGTAACTTGTAAAGGTATGTTGTTTCATTATAAGACGGACAATATTATTATTCATTCGGTGATTCGTTCAAATCAGCAATAGAGTAAGAAGTCAGCTCTATAGAGAGGACTAAGTCTAACTTAAGTATAGATGGAGGAGGAGGGAATCGTTAAGGCAGCTTGTTATTCTTCTTTAATGATGCAAATTTTAGCGATAGTTAAATGGATTGTCATTATCTGATGCAAATAAATCATCTCCTTTCGTTGATTCGTTGAATATTCGCTTGCCACGACAATACAAGCACGACGTACAAAATACAAGCAACAACAATGTTTACGTTTGACTTAATTTATTAAAAGTTCCAAATCGTTTTTAATTTAGTTGTCAATTTGCTCATAAATATAATTATGAGTGCTTCTTGGGAACGAGTTTGTGTTTATTTGGTAAATTACTTCATATTTATTTAATCTTTAATGCAAAATTATTTAAACGGTATTTGAAGAAATTTATTTTTATACAGTGCCATCCGGATTTATTCGAAGCCACCAAGACTGAATATTTCTTTATATTTTAATTGATAATTTTTCAAATTAACACACAAAGCGTACTTGGTTTTAAACGTACTTGGTTTTAACGTACTTGCTGTTGGTGGCAATAAGGTAAGTCCTTATTGGGGTTAACGAGTATTAATGAAAAGCATTAATACATCGTTTACGTGCCAAAACGTATCTATAATTATACATATTGGTGTAAACACTCAAAACGTACTTGGTTTTAAACGTACTTGGTTTTAACGTACTTGCTTTTGGTGGCAATAAGGTTAGACCTTTTTAGGGTTAACGAGTATTAATGAAAAGCATTAATTCATCGTTTACGTGCCAAAACGTATCTATACTTATACATATTGGTGTAAACACACAAAACGTACTTGGTTTTAACGTACTTGGTTTTGGTGGCAATAAGGTTAGTCCTTATTGGGGTTAACGAGTATAGGTATATTTAATAAGCAATTTCGGAAAACACTTTGTATATATGTAAAAAGCAAAAAAGGAATGAAGAAGACAAAACGCTGAATGTTGAAAAATATATGAAATGTAAAAGCGCGACCAACGAGAATGCTCATTATCGTGTCTGTCATTATTGTTGATTATTAATAATGCAAAAAAGGCTCATGCCGAGAGCACGAAGAGTTCCTATCTGGTTGCAGTTCATATACTTACATAGTTAGCTTCGCCGAGATTCGTTTAACATTATTAACAACTGACTCGAACTTGTAACAAAACTTCGAAACAAAGAAACATTTTCAATGTACCTACAATTCTAACAAACTGTGCAGTTCACCGATAATCGCTCTTTTGTTTATATTAATTGACCTCTCATCAATTTATGATATTAAATCTCAAATATTTGTAAAATAATTTGTAAAATAATATAATGGGTAATGATAGGAACTTGCCAAAGGTATAGTTGAAGGTTTGGTTAACTCAAACTTTGCTTTTGCTGCCTGTGGTACTCCAGTCTAGGTAATAAATACTATTTTTATCATATTGATTTTATAGCCTCTTTATTTTGTCTCGCGTTCGCTATGGTGACATTTGAATAGCAACAATGGCCAAGGTCGCTCGTTCATATTGTAATGCAACACAACAACGTTGTTCCACTGTTCGTTCATTCCTTGTCCTCTTCTTTCGTTTCTTTGCAAATAAGAACTATAAGACACACACACACACACACACACACACACACACACACACGCGTATAGTTTCATCGTTTCTTCTATTACAACTTTACAGCTTATAAATTATTACAACAAACCAGGCCAGCAGCCAACAGGAGCAAACTGAATTAAAATTTTTAAAATTTCTCCCCAAATTCTGCTGCGGTGCTTGCTGAATATTAAAAGCAATTATTCGTTTTTAATTGAATTTGGTTTTTCTGATTTAGCGTTAAAGTGCTGAATAGCAGTGTGTGGTCAATTTGCAGAACTCGTTAAAACTGAAAAGTTAAACACCTGCAACGCTTTGCTTACACCGGATAGAGCTTCAAAAGCCGTGAAATCGGAAACGCGTCACACAATACTCTCTGGCTCTGGTAATCCACCTTTAACATTCGCAGTTCGTTTTATTTCCACTTCAAAAACTTAAAGACGGATGGACGGACGCGTAAAGTACAAGAAACCCGTCTCAATAAACTGCAAACGAAAACTCATTTACACGCATCCGCTTTCAGTAGGTATACTGGGTCAGACTGAGTATAAACTAGAAAACCACAAAATAAATTTAAAAAATATGTCTGATCAACAAAGAAACATCGACAAAACAGCCAACGAAAAATACTCTTTTTAAATAAATAATAAAAATATTCAAAAATATTAAAAATGGCTTTATTGGAATTTTTTCCGGAAATTTAATCGCAAAATTATTTGTACACTATAAATTTCTTTAGTTGATGTTTCCCTGTCATAATTTTTTTTATTGTTTCTTTGGTTAATTCAAAACTAAAGGTAAAATTAACACCGAGATCGATCGCGTTTCATGGCTTGTCGTTGATGTTGGTGTTGCCAGGGCCGTAACTATGCTCCTTAGGGCCCTAGTTCAAAAGTCAAATTGGGCCGCCATTAAAATAAATACGTACAAAACAAAAAAAAAATGAATAAGATTTTTCACCAATTAAGTGTCCCTTTGGATTTGGGGCATTTTTCTTTCGGACTCTGGTTCAACTGGACCTCTTGAACCTTGAACCATCGTTGTTACGACCCTGGGTAGTTGTTGACAAACCGGAAATCGTCGGTTCTCGTTTATACTAATTGAAACCAACACCCGATAGTTATCTATCGTCTCTGCATTTACAATTTACTTTCGTTGTTAGGTGGTTTTGTTTGCATCCACAATTTTTACCTTTTTCTATCTCATCAACTTCAAAATACTTCTTCTTCGTCTTCCACTGTGTCATTGTGTAAATGTAAAGGAACACAGCACAGCACCACTCACAAAGAAAGCAATATTGAACTGAAAATAAAAATGAACTTAGCGGAAGTGAGCCTAATTAACCTTAAAATGACTTATTTAAAAAAAATTCCCTATAGTTTTGTCATGAATTTTCCTTTAGGTTTCGATTGTCTTTGTACTTTTATAATTCCATTATGAACAAAAAACTTACATATGTTATAACATTAATTGTACAAGCATGTAAAATCAAACAGGACAGAGTTGTTCACAATCACATAAAACAGGGGTCGGCAACCTTCTTTGGATAACGGGCCACTTTTAAAAGAAATTGCTTTCCGAATTTATGAATTTAATTAAAGTTCAATTAACAATTATCAGGAACAAAAATGCTAACATTTATAATTATAGGAGACCGATACCTAATTTGTTTGCCATTTGTCGCTAGAGGGCGATTGCTTAGAAATAAAAGTTTGTGAAAAATTCTTTGTTTAAGTTTTTAATTTTTTTATTAATTTTTGACTTTCATGCGCCCCGCATGAAAATCAACGGCGGGCCGCATGCAGGGCGCAGGTTGCCGAACCCTGGCATAAAAGATTACAAATTTAGGAGAAAGAGTTGTTGTTGAGATGTGAATGGTAAAAGGAAGAGTTTCTTATTCTTGTATGGTTGTAACAATATTGATTGCATGCTTAATTAATTATCGACAAGCGTTTAATTAATTTACATTTTCTTTTTACAGATTGACGTGCGTTCGTGCTGACAGCAGACACAAAAATAAGATTCAAGCACATTCTAAAATAAATTTTATTTAAGTGTCAAATATTGTGCCTCTCTCTACTTATTGAAGAGAAAATAAAAATCCATTAAAAAATTTCATTGTTAATTTTTAACAAAAAATAAATTTCGTGATTTGCGTTGATCAAATTGAATAAGAATTTGTATTGCTTCGACATAATCATTGCACAGGTTCAAAAAGACACTAATGACATGAGCACGTTCCTACAGTACCGTATTCAGGACATCATGGCCATGGGGGGTCCATCCCCTGTATTTACTATTTTTGCAAAAAAATGTTATTTTTAAAGTTTGTGTTTGTAGTGTATTTGAAAGAGCGAAGGGGGGTCTAACCCCATATCCCCTCTGAATACGCCCCTGCGTTCTTAAACATAGGGTAATGGGTGATGGGTAACCCTAGCGTACACTCTATCCGTTCCTAACTTCTGGGGAAACATTACAGGGCGTGATCACTTCACATTTATGAACAACTTTGGGCTTGGGGACAGTCAGGGTGAACCCAAGTTGCCGCAGTCTGGTAGTGCGGGTGTAATTACCCCGCATGCGCAGTTTGACTTGGCTTGTGCGATTTCTTAGGAGATTTTGAATTAACCTAACCAGTCCGTTCAAAATATTGCAATAACTCTCAAATATATCACGGTTAATACGGATATGAGACTGAAATTGTCTTCTAGACATTCCTGGTGTATTTCATTCAACATCATTTAATATTCTGACCTGCTTACGACGCATTATTATTTCGGCCGTTATTTTCCTCATCCGAATCACATTGCATAGTCAATAACACGTCAGTCAGTAATTTGGCGGTCGTATTAATTGCTATGCCTGAATAATTTCTTTTATTTGAACTATTTGAAGACATTTTTGTGAATCTCAAGTCATACAGAGAAACTGTAATCAACTCAGTTCCCCATTTAATGTTTACGAGTATGGCCCTTACCTCGCGTCGTTCACAAACACAGGGGAACGTGGCAACACGTGCTATCACTCTCACTCTACCTTCGCTCTTCGTTTGGGAACATACTCCATAAGTGAGTAAAAGTGTTTTGCCAAACACCCCCAGTTCCAAACCCAGTTCCACTTTTAATTTCAATTTAAAACGAGATTAAGGTTGTGAGTTGAGAATTGCGAATATCGACGACCGCCTATGCGGAATGTGAATGTGGATAATGGGAAATGCGACCAGTGCGACCAGCAATATTCAATTTATCTAACGGTTTATCAGCCATCGAACGAACACCAACCACTGTCACTATACTTATAATTAGAATACTTATAGTTACTATTTCTATATTTCTAATCGACTTCAAAAACTTGAAATGAAAATGAAATTCCAATTGATGAATTAATATTCTCATGGGCGAGAAATTATTTTTTCTATACGACCACTACAGAAAACAAAAGAAATACGCACAAACAGCAGGCGCTGAAAACGAGCCTTTACAAACATTCATTATGTACGTTCAAGGTGTTAGAAAATAAAACTGCGAAAGTTAATCGCACAAGTTGAACTTGCCATGAAGCAACAAGTAGAAATATATGGGCACGAGCGCCACCTGTTCGTAACCTGTTCAATTCCTATTCATCTGATATATAATTGCTGTTTATAAGATTTCGAACAGGAATGAACAGGATATTCGAACAGGAAAGAATCATATAAATGGTGGCGCTCGTACACGTACCCATTCATTTCTACTACTGCAACCGCCTGAATCCATGCAACCAGATGAGATCATGTGTTCTATGGGTTGTCCGCACTTGATTATTTCGCGGATTACTCAAGCCTCCGCTAGGCTACGCTTGTTACGTAATATATTATTGTACGTTTTAAAACTAAATAACAAATAACAAACAGAAATGTTTAGTTTAGATTTTTCTAAATAAATAGTTTAGAATTATAGTTGAGGGACTTCGGGATTCTGTAATTTACAATGTTAGAGAGGTTAGGTTGAACGAAAACTCATCGTCGTTTTGTGTAGTTTATTGGGAGACTCGTTAAGTGACGTTAATTAAAATAATTTATTAACTTGGTTAACTTGGTTGTTGGCTGCACTATGTACTATACCATACGACGGTTGCTCACTTACTTAGTGTATGTTACATACTAATAAATATGTATGTATGGATGGTATGTACTCACGTCGTATATATTTGCAATGGCAATGGCATTGGCTCTCTTCTCTATCTGCTTTTCTTCAAGTTGCTAAACGTGGGTAACGTAAAAGTGAACGTAAAGTAAGAAGATAGCCGAAGAGTTGTTTGCGATGGTGGCTGGCATCGTCTGCTGGTTTCCACAGCGCCGTTTTGTTCTTTCATATAAGTATGCGAGAGTAGTGAGTACGTTATTAGCGGTAACAAAGGTGGTATTCCTGTCATATCTCTTCTACAACATATAAATTTTTCCACTTGTTGTCCTGTCGTCGTCTACGTTCAACGTTTTCGTTGTTTATACCCTCTCTTAAGACGACAATACTACTTTGTTCATTTTGTAAGTACCTATACTTACTCTAGTTTTTAAAATATCTTAGAAATAAATTCACTTTTTAAAAATAGAAAATTTTGTATTTATTCAGAAGAAACTTCTTTATTAATTCGTTATTTGCACACTTTCGATTAAGTTTCGTCTTCATTTTTACGGCTCGCAAAACATATAACTTTCAATATTGAATGGCTGCATGGTTTTGCTTCGGTGAAAAAGTCGCTGACATTAATTTTCAGCGTGCAAGAACATAAAGGCGACAGTTACACGCAATAAACTTAGATAAGAAGGCAAAAATACAAAAGGCAAGCTACCAAAATAGGTAAAACTGAAACTGAATACTCTCCTTGCTTGCAAACCTGAACGGGCAAACTCTTTCATTCTTTGATTCTTTCAGAGGTGTATTTTAATGTCTTTCAATCTTGTTACGTATTATCCCCACACATCCGATATGTGTTTCTGTGTGTAAAATGTGTGCTAAATGCGAATCGTGTGTATAACTCCTACTTCAATTAAAACATCTGTTTTCGTTTCGAAATTCTTTACATTCGCATTTGCAACAAACGATATATTAAGCTATAAAGACCGTAACCGTATAATAAAAATGATTTTGTTTCGAACTTTGCTGGCGACATTTGTTCGAACTTTTCGAACTCGGGCGACATGTTTACAAATATGTATCCATATTTGTACCAATCGTATGAAAAGTAATGTTCAAAACGTAAATCTTACTTATTGCTAGGTTCTTATGCATGAAATGTCCTTAAATGGATAGATGAATAACAATGGTTTGTATTTCGGTAATCTGAGACGAATTAAGATTACATAACCTTTACTCCACGTATGAATGAAGCGATATATTTTATCTCCGAACGTCGTATAAGTGACACATTACATTCACTGTTGCATGCTGTATAAGTGTAGCTTTATGGTGCCTCCGGTACTCATAATAATTTATACTCCTAGGAGCATAAAGTGATTTGGGACCAATCGGCGTGCAGTACGCAGTGGAGCAATTCTATGCAACCCAATTCGCGTAACGGTAACGGACCAATCGGCGTGCAGTACGCAGAAGAGCAGTCCTATGCAACCCAACTGGCGTAACGGTAACAAACGTCAAATGCCATAACCTCGACATTGTTCATTTATTATTACAATTTTGATTAAATTAAAT
>JARJEB010025856.1:0-13562 GCA_030264535.1 Liometoxenus newtonarum
TTAAATCTTGTTGAACTTTAATACGCGATCAATGTTATTTAATTGCAGTGATTTCTGAAAATCCATAACTCACGGTAGTGAGTTATGATAATCCATAACTCACGGTAGTGAGTTATAGGTACCATTAATCACACAAAAAATGGTAATAATGACCATATAAATAAATATGTGTAGAAAAAATTTTTTATTTGAAACTTATAATATTCCACAATTTTTTGCTGTTGTGTTCTTAATTTCGAATTTTGTAAGAATTTTTAAATTTTCAACTTACATATTTCGGTTTTCGAAATCACAGTAAAAATTAAAAGGTGAGTGTTGCAAGTGGCAAAACTTGCAAGTACTTCTGTACTGAATTGCATCCGGTATTTCATGTAATGCATGCGAACCAAATAACGAAAAAAGAAACACAGACATATACAAAACAAGATTCAATGAGAGTGGTTCAATAAAAAGTTTACATTCATGTAAAAGTACTTGCTCGTTTGGTGAAAATGAAATTTGCATCTTGAGACTTGCGATGCATATATTTTTTTGGGGTCTACTGTGAATCGAAAAAGAAATGAGTTCAGTTCACTTAAGAAACTTCTTCTTACGTATTTATATATTAACAAAAAATAATTACGATTTGAACTCGAACTTTTAAGTAATTAATAAAAGTTTTTTTTTATAATTTTAAATTTATTCTCATCAGATTGTTATCGAAACATTTAACATTCGAAAAAATATGTTTCAACAAATTATTTCATGATTAAATAACATTTTTTCCTGTATATACATTTTTAAATCAACTTACTAAAAATTGAATATAATATTGTTTAAAAATTATTATTAAAAAAAGGACAAGTTAAGATTTTAATTAATCTTGTGTGTTCTAAAAAAAATTTTATTTTTTTAATAATTATTTCTAAATTTCTTAAAGTTTGTAATATTTTGGAAGAAAAACGAAAATCGCTGATTTATAAATAAATTCTGATAATTAACTTACATCAGTTTATATAAAATATCCGAGAATTGAAACCATAATCCGGCGACTCTCGATTTTGGATGATTACAAATAACGGCTACTTACACCTGAAATTTTTGCAACGAGTCACTAAACTCACAAGGACTGACTTTTTTTGAAACTGACTGGACCAAGACTCACTGACAGACTGACTGACTGAAGATACAGAATGATCCTGGAGTTTTTATACTCCAGGTTCCCACCTCTCGATCTACCTTGGGTTCCCACAACATCATTTGTTCATGGAAACCAATCGTTAACCGAACATCCGCGACATTAATTGTGAAATTTCGTTGTATTGACGACATTTTTGACTCATTTATTCTAATATTCCAAAAAAAAAAGTTTTTATATGGCTTGATCCAACCAGGATACGAGATCCTTATGAAAGGACCTCATATTAAAAGCTTGATGATCATAAAAATTTAGTATCCTTGTATTTTTTTAACAACTTGACATAAATACTTTTTTATGCTGAGACAAAAATCGATTAACTCGTCTTCTTTCAAATACATTTTAGTAATTTGTAGTTGGCAACCTTGCGCCGTAGGGGGTTTTCAAGTCAGGTTAAGATATTTCTTTAAAACAGCGTATTGTTTTTTGTTGACATTATTGAATCGCAACTCGCAATCCGAAATAATTAATTCTTAATTCAAAAAAATAATTTAAAAAAATAAATATTTACCATAAACAGCATATCAAAAGTTACCTACTCACATCAGAGAAAAAGTTATATTAGACGATCAAATGATTAAATCTTAAAATGTTGAATTGAAAGTTTTTTTTTTGGCATTCCATTGATGTTAAAAGTAAACGAGCTACTGCGTTGAGCATAAATAGCAACAAAAAAAAGTTTTCATCATTCAACACCTTTCAGATTAGTTTATTCATTGAATTTTGGGAATTAGTTATATAGAAACATCAAAACAAAAAATCGTTGTGTTAAATTCGCACCGCACAACTTGACAACCGTGTTCACTATGATTTCGGAGAAGTTCTTGATAGTAAAAGTAATTTTGATCGGAAAGTGGAAATCGCAATGCACGGTGCGAATATAACACACCGATTTTTTCATTTTGGTAATATTTATATTTGCACGAGATACTTTGCCAGCTGTGGGATAAGCTCAATTCGCAGTTCTTTATGAATCTGGGAATCTTGATAATTGTCACGTTCGTGCATGTATACTCTTATTCAGGAGTAGAAAGGAGGAGGTAAAGAGCAGAAAAAAATGCGCGTTTAATGGCGTACTTAAACGCCCCGGCATTCTTTACGCTACAACAATACACATGCTTTCGCTAAACTTCTACTCCGAACATTTTCGGGCCGGCGAAAACAAACGCGCGAGGAAAAACAGGACACGACACGACAGGATGGATACAACAGAGTTTGTGGCTCAGTCTTTAGGTGGAAAACGCAAAATAGAGTTATACAGCGCGCCTCGTAAAAAGCTGATATTACAACAACTCGTCCTCGATTTGCATATTTATCATCCTTATCTGAATTTTACACGCTGTGGAAATTTTATTATTTTATTATTCTCTTCTATTCGTTCAGTTCTTTTTGTTGAAAGCTAATTATGAAACGGCCGCCTAATTATTACGATTAATATAATTATTGCGATTAACTTTTTCCTGCCGCTGTGTGGAAACGCTTAACGATTTAAGCTCGCGTTTAGACAGTTAATGTAAATTCGCCTTCAAGTTACTGCCAACATTTTCGTGTTGAATGCAGATGTTTAAATGGACGAATGAAACAATGTGCATCTGTTTCAACACTGTACTTAATTATAATATTTACGATTCGGGAATTTTAACAAAATTAAAGTTAGATTCAACAAAAATCAACTAAAATTATATTTTCAAGCAGGTACATTTGGCTAAAATGAATAAAATTTCCAGAGGACGATTATTTTTGTTTGTGTTAGTGCAGCAAACTTTTAGAAAGCAAGTACCTAAATTTTATTCATTATCATTGTGATCAATTTATTATTATTAAGATAATCTGTGTTTTGAACAAAATTTTGCGTGTATCTTGTTAAGGTTGTTATTTTGTCGAATCACACAAATGTCGAGGGAAAATTTTAATTAAAATTTCATTAGGGAGACAGGAAAATTCCGTTGTTGACCGCAGGATATTTAGAAAGTGGTTGCTATTTTTACATTTCCCACCATAAACCGATGGTATAAAGTAGTGTTTTCAGAAATATTCATAAATTAATAAATACTTTGAATTGTTGTGACAGGATTCAAACCTTTTAACTGGAAAGAAAATTTTATTTCGTGAATATTTTTCGATTCATTTTACTTCGATTTCAACAAGAAATTTTTGTAGGATTTCAACGCAATTTATAGAATTCATACGAAAATGGATTTCGTTCTGTTTGATTTTCCTTGGATTTTCCACTTTCCATTTCATTTAAAATATGAATATTGTAGTTGCAACAAATTGAAAACAAATATATTATGCTCTTTGTTATTTATACTTGCTATTTCTTTTTTGGGGAAGCAATATATTACGTCTGATTTTTTCACTTTTGACAAAAAACACGAATTTTTCAATCTTTTTATATCTTTCTTCCAATTTTATTTCATTTTATTTTATTTGAGTTACTCTTGAATCACAAAATTTTCTAGACAAACAGATGAATAAAGAAAGTTGAAATTGATTTATCTTCAGTTTTATCCGCTTATCATAAAAAATAATCAACAATCATAATAAGAAGAAGAAGCAGAAAAAGAAGAAGAAGAAAATGATGGATTTGTATGAATAGAAATATTAATCGACATTATATTTTCTTGGGGGTTGGTGGGAAGGGAAGCTGTAACTGGATTCGTCCAATGTACATTTTTACTTACCCGCATATAAGAAGCAAAATTTAAACAAACAAAAATAAATAAATTTGTTTTAGAAATAGAGTTTTTTTTATCTTTTTCAAGTAAATCTACTTTGCGGTTGAAACTATTGCCGAAATTCAATATTATTCAATTAAAATAAATGTTTGCTGAACAATGTGTGATTGTGTTTGTAAATAAATTATAATGACTGTTTCACAATAATTGAAACAAACATTATAAACTATTCAAATTATTTCGTAACAAAATAAATTTTCTAATGGCCAACTAAGCGAACATATTTGTTTAATTGGAAAATGTACTAATGTTGCCTGGAATGTGCAATGGTCCCATTCAAATACAGTAGGTATTGCATTCCAATGGGGTTGCAACCCCCGACAACATAATATTCGACTCGCATTTAACGCAATTATTGAACCATTACAACTTGCACCGAGTGTTTGACACGAACAAATTTATTTATTACGTATATACATTTGAATGAATTTTGGTGTGAAATTTTCTTGTGTCACTCGGTATATCTAGCAACGGATACCCACGGAGCCTATAGCAATTAGAATTATTAGTTCTATATTACAATTTAAACACTACTGGGAATCGGTGTGATATCATTTGACCATTTCAGCCTGAAATGGCGACTGTATTTAGCAGTATACGACGAATACTCACATTTATGGTGTTGCAGGCCCACAGGCTCACTGAAATAACAAATGTAACTTATAATTCGACTCCAAAGTTCACTTACGGTTACAAAACAAAGAAGTAAGCACTTTTATGAGTGCCGTACATTTTCAAATTTGTGCAGTCAAATTTGAATATTTCACGTATTGATATGACAATAAATGTGAATTGTCTAAATGACAGCATGCTCGACCCAATTTTTTGCTTCAATAAATACATATGTACTTACCTAATGATATATTTTATACTCTGCAGGAGTATGGATTGATTACACCATAACACCTAGGCCACTTACTTGGGTCCTTTATGCATACCTACTTATATTATTTTACCAAATCCTGTAGTAAGTACCTCGAACGTTTGATTTGGAGGTATAAATTCGATACATTCATAGGAATCCTGGAAGCAAGTTTATTCTCGCAGCAACATCTGTCGTAACGAAAACCGGCTATATGTATCTATATAGTTATGTGAATCTCACCAGCGGTTTTCCACCATCGCACCCTTCGTCCTCGTCGCATCGTCTAGTACTCTCGCCTCGGCACGCGTTCCAGATCTATTGATTAATTTATGACTTGTTTGTTTGTTTGTTTGCTTGTTTGTTTGTTTGTTTGGGTGGATGGGTATCCCAGTGCAAAACGGCTTCCTCTCTTTTTGTATGTATGCGCATGTACATGGTGAGTTGTTACAAGCTTACAAATAGGAAGCGATCTTCCTTGAAATATTTACGAATTTGTATTTAAGTCGAATGTTAGTTGTAAGTAACGATTGCTCGTAAATTTCGCATCGCTAATACAAATCAGCTGCGGACACCTAGGTGAGTTTCTCGTGTGTTTCTGATATCTTATTTTACTTCAACCACTACTACGACTGGCATCGACTATTGGAAATAAAATAAAAAGGAGAAACTACTTTGTTGGTGCATGTTGACAAAGAGGAGGGAACATCGAGTGCGTATATATGTATTTCTAGACAAACACGTATCTGTATTCTCTGGAAAAAAAAGTTGGAATGTGGAACGAAAAACGCGGAAATGAAAAAGAGGGCGTCTTAAAGAAGATAAATAAGAATGTATAGCGTTGTAATGTGAAAATATATGTTAAAAGGCCACCGGGGGCATTTGCAACCATACAACCGCAACGCCAATACGCAGGAGGCAAAAAGTTATCCGCATGAGAAATGTTTCAACCTAAAGCAGGTATCTAGAAATTCAGAGCGAAAAAGCTTCCTCGTCTGATAAGACCACTGAATCAGGTCTTCGTCTTTCTTCTCTATTAAATATATTTTTTTGCTGCATTCACATTGACTCAACAAAAACGTGCTACTGCGCCAAACTTGGAGTAAAACTTATTGTCGCTAAAAGCGAGCTTAGGACAATAAAAACTTCTGCATTGTTGTTAAAGTTCAAGAATTTCAAGATGTGCGGTTTTAAATACAAATAATTATACATATATGTAATTTTCGAATAGATTTACTCGTTTGTAATTTTGTTTGGTAAAAACTGATAACACCTTTTTCAAGTGGACGCATCCATTATACTATGTCTAAATATTGCAATCCACTTATAATGTCTTAAACATTGTATAAAATTGAAAAGACTTTGTCTGGAATGGAGTATTATTTGCGCAAGCTATATTCCAGGACATAAATTACATTTTTATGATAACCGGCGGGCTTTCTCGAATTTAGAAATACTTTTTCATGTTTCTACTTCAAATCTCCAAAGCAAACAACCAGTTAGTAATATTTGCTCAATAAATACGTTCATTTGACCGCAACAAATAAATTTATTAATTTAAGTACCTTCAAGCATCCACTTCTATCTTTATATGTATAGCTGCTATTGATATAGGTATATACAAAGTTCTCAAGGACTATACCATGCGATTATTTTATCGTCGAACATAGCATGTATTTTATGTGCCTATGTTCGACGGTAAAATAAACGAGTCAATCTCATGGGAACAGAGATTTGCATTGCTAAAGACGCACCGGCGGACGGGCAGAGAGTGGGAATGACAATGTATTGCACTGACGGAAATAATTCCCTTTTCAAGATATTTTATGGAAAATAAATCGCGTACAGTCCGCAGACTATTATTTCGTGCGTACTACCTTTTCTTCGGTTGTGGGCATGATTGATGAAGAATTTGTAAACAATCAATTCAAATTATGACAAGGAACAAAATTGACAACTGCGACAGTAACGGCATGATATTACAAATTACTTTGATCGTGCATCGCCTCTGCCCATATCCCCACTCTCTCCCAATCCATCCGTGCGTTGTTAGCACCACCCTACTGCCATGAGTTTGACTCGCTTATTTTACCGTTGAACATAGCAATATAGCACATGCTATGTTCGATGATAAAATAATCGCACGGTATGTATACATAATTACTTGTTACTGTTACGAAACCATGTTGATAGTATTATTGAATTTGGTGGTTGATTGGATCAAATAACCCAATACAATACACCGCATAAAACACATCTATCTCCATTTCTATTCTACGCGCAAAATTTCGCTTGGGGGTTATTTCAGTCAGTATGAAGACAAACAAGTATTGATATTGAGTTCAATGTCGTTGATAAATTCTATCATCGCATCCTCCTATTTATAGATATAATGCAGCAGATCCATCAAACGGTAGTGAAAAACTATGTCGACTTGTTGTTCAAGTTGTCTTGCTATATTTGCGATCAGAAGAGAAAAAACACCAGGAACAACAATCGAGAAAAACTAGCTAATCAAGGGCGGTATGGAGTCAATTTTATTCCTTCCAATTTCCTATTTTTATATGATGCCCCTAGGAAATTGTTTTTTATTACTTTAACATACAGTAAAGTATTGCCATCAGGACGAATATTTATATTATTATAAAAGGAATTATTTTTGAAACAATCTTGATGATATTTCCCTAAAAAAATGAGAACTTTACTTTCTGAGACATTTCACCCTCATTGTCTATTGAAACATTAATAAAATCTATAGTGTTAATAATTTCAAAACAAAAACATTAATCACACTTGTTACGCATTATTCCGGTGGAATTCTGTCAATTCGCATAACAAATCTCAGATAATTAAAAGATTACATTCGTCACTCTCGCACTTGTATGCATAAACGAGAAGCGCGCGCGCGGCCAACATCATTTACTATGCGCGGGTGTGCTTTCAGGGGTGTGAGTGAAATTTCTCATTTCTCAAAACGAACGTAAGCATTGAGAGAAATTGCAATACCACCTATACTTGTAATACCTACCTATACGTACGTATACGAGTTGACGCAATGGAAAATTCGTTTCGGTTTCAGTATTTTCGCATCGTTGCCGCCACCGTGCTCGGTTTTAATTAAATATGTAAGCTCGTCGTGTTCATAAATATCTTATAATATTATATTACAACACGGCATAAAGGTTAACGTAATATAGCAATCGCAACGGCAATTTATATACCGACTACCGCGAGAGACATACCTACCTAACACACTGCTTCCTTCGCCATTTTCTTCGTTTCATTTCATTCCATCCCTCCCAACACATTGAATAACTCGCAGTTTTTGGCAATGCTTTGGCTTGATATACTCTAGGGGTAGTATATGATACGAGTTATACCTACCAGTTTCTGATATTACGCCAGCCCAGATCGCACAGAGCGCTAGGCATTGTCTTGACTGATTAAAACGGACCAGTGGGATAAATAGGTGGATGTTACGGAATAGCAGGAACGGGATGGCATTGGATTGAGGCCAAACGACCTGAATGTTTAAGGGCTGATGGTTCGTTGTACTTGTTCTTGCTGCACAATGTTGCGGCGGGAATATTCGGTTTGAGGAATGATTGTCCTGTTCTGTTATCCTTAGAATATAAATGTCCTAGTAACTTCACTAAGCAGGGCATGAATGCACTGCATGTCTATTGATTGTAGTTACATTGTTTATCGTTAACTAGTTCGAAGAACAATATAGCAGCGTTGCATTGGTATTGTCGTCGTACTTCATTCTTTCTCTTTCGTCCTTTGTCGCAAGTGACTATAGTAATTTTACTGCAAGGCGTACCCGTGGAGATTGTACATAGTGAAAAGTCTACGCATACAAATTTCCGAATGAGTGCATTTTTGAGAGAAGCACAAGAGCGAGGAAAATTGCATTATCAGACTGGCTTGACCTAGTCTGCTGACATTTATGCAAATTTTAGAGAGACAATGAAGGAGCATTATTGTATAGCGTTGCCGGCAAAAAGGCAAGCAAATTATGCAAATAGTAATAAGAAATTAAATTGTAATTTCATTTCAGAATTTAATTGCATCTTGGAAAAGGTCAGATAACACTTGCCAAGTACTTTTTAAGCATTTTTATGTCGTACTGTTCATTTGTCCTTATGTTCCGGTTGAACAACTGAACAGATTCTCATGAAAATTAGTACTTTGTTTCTTCCATTGCTGTTTTGTTAGAATAACAGTTGTTATCATCGATTTTTTCCGGTAACCGGACGCTGTATCAAAGCCAATTTCATCAAAACGTGCAAACATTACCTAGGAGTGGGGCGATAACCATCATTTGTTTAAACATTGAAACATTCAATGGTTCGTTTGTTCCGCTGTATTGGATGGACAACCCTTATCGTTTGTTCTAAATCGGTGGAAATCGACGCCAGATAACTGCTTGTGGATAATCTATTTGTATATGCATCGAATTTCTATATACAATGTATGAAAATATTTTGTTGTATGACTATGTGGAAAGCTTTTCATTATACACCTGCTCCTTGACCTTTTTTAAGATAATAAAAATGAAGTTAAGTACTGTCGAATGATCATGGCCAATAAGTTACTTATATCAATTTGTTACAAACCCAATTTTCCAGGTAGCTTTCAACTTTTTGTAGGTATATGACCAGTGTACATCTTTTGATTTGATGGCAGAATTGGTTGAAATTGCTGGAGCATGGCAATTGAATGTGAACGTGCGTATAGGTATAGTGGGTAAATGTAGCAGTTCCTATGTGCGCTCTGCTCCGGAAGGACGATGAGGAGATGGTGCTGTTTAGTAGCTGACCCAATTTCCGGTGTCAGATAACCGGAACAACTCACTCTGTTTTCCACTCCCGGCCATTGGTCATTCGGTTTACCGAATCTATTACCGTGCGAGCTCACTCTCCTCTCATTCGTCCCATCAATATACCAAAAATATCTGCAACTGAAAAAAAAAACTAAATTTTTCACCATACCACTTTCACTTATAAATATCAACATCACCACCCGTAAAAAACCTAATGGTTTCTTTTCCATTTTTACTTTATAACAAAATATTGTCATATTGATATAAAAAATATTGTTTCGGATTGATTGCTTGTCAAGAATTTATTTCTCGCTACAAAGTAAAGAACGATAACCGGGTGGCTTGAGGAAGGTGCATTGTGGTAATCGGAAACCTTAAGGCGAGGAAGTGCGCTTATATATAGGAGGAAAATAAGAAGAGTGTTAATTAAGTAGAAAAATAGCCTGTCGCTGTCTCGTTGGCGAATGTTCCTTGCAGCAGATATGCTATATACAATGTAGACACTCACATTCCAAGTCGACTAATGACTTAAAAGACAAAAAAAAATTTAGACTCAGTTATGCCTAGCAGAAAAGTACCAACGCTCTTGAACAGCAGCAGCATCTGATGCTTCTGGAAAAAAAGCAGATTAATTACAGAGTTTTACTAGTTTTTTGTACCCAAGCACAGAGCATCGTCCCTCACTCATTTCCCAGTTGCTTTTTTTAGTAATTAGAAAGAACTGGGAAATTTGGAAATAATTTCCCAAATTAAATCAAAGCAAAATTTTTTGTTACAACCCCGGCACAATAAGTACAAAAATTGCAAGATCTGGTTAATAAATAAGTACAAAGATCCACGTTTCAAATTAAAAATAAGAAACGAGGAATGTAGGAAAAATATATAAAGTCGTTTTAATTGACTGGAACTATTCGAAACTGTATATTTTATTGTATACGTCGAACGCAATGACTTGGTTTGATATACACACAAGTATAGCGTCTAAAAATGAAATTTTACAACTACTTGCTGTAACTGTTTGGCATTATTGCCGAAGAGGGATGGCCAGAGTAATAAAGAAGCCTTTTAACATAATAGAACCGGTTTCCCATGGCAAGGGAGTCGACTCAGTCAGTCAGTCAACGACATTATGTCCTACTAAAGTCTTCACGGTGACATCATGAACGTTTTTAATGTTTGCTAGCAGTAAAAATTTTAATTTCGAAAATGTAACTTTAACTCGAGTAGCATTTCTTTTTTACCACGATTATCAGAAGTGCTCATACAAAAAGCATTTGAAAAATCGTAAAAGCAAAAATAAGTAGATTTCTCATTTTCAGCACAAATTAATGAATATGGAAAATATAGTTCAGTGCAGATCGAAAGATCCCCTGTCAAAATCCGGGCATTCCCTAATCCGATTTTTATTTACAACAAAACCGACTATACGAAATGCATTTATTTCCTCATTAGAATTTGAACCACAAGTCCACGCATTCAAATAACAGTCTTGCAATGGAAAATGTCTGAATGTCTGTAATATTCGAAATCCATGAAGCGTCACGAGCAAATGTCACATGTCTGAATAGGCTGGCGTGGCCTGAGGAAAGTTTCAACTACTGTTTGCTATTTTCGGGTTGTTTCGCTGGAAACTGATGGGCAGGAATAGGGAAATTTCCATTTGTGATTGTCGCCGAGCATGCTGATGGTGATGTTTAATACTGGCAAACCACTGTGTGGTTGAGTGCTACTATTTAGTGGAAAAGGACGCAAACAGTTCATAACAATTGGAATGAAATTCGAATTAATCAAGTCTTGTTTGGAATATTGCATCCTGTTCGAGTGTAACCATATAGCTCGTCAAACCATTTACAAAGGAACTTCATTTACAACATAATTTGAAAACAACAATCAAACGAAGTAATAAAATTAATGTTTTAAAGAAGTTTGAAGGGTGTGTAATAATTAACAAGAATTAAGTTTAAAAGTTACGAAAAGTTCATTGTGTGATGAAAATTTCGAAAATAGAATTAAAGAGTTATCAATTTATCTTTAAATTATACACGAGTTTAAGTTGAAATAAAAAAAATATAGCTACTGAGTACCTAAAGCATTATTTGGAAATAAAATTGTAGCCATAAAAAGGAAATTGCACTTAGGTTCGTTGCCTTATTCCATTATTCCATGTTAATGTAACATTTCGCATGTTTTCCCCTAACTTGCCTCCATTTACGTAAAAATTTAGTTGTCCCATCAAGTTTACCGATCGAAATTTAAGGATCCTTCATTTCGTATCCTTCAAATCAATATCATCCTTCGATGGATGTCTTCCTAGTTACTACTCGCTTTTAACAGTCATGAACGGTCATGAAAGGAAAATGCAAAGTAAAATAACAAAGTAGGCATGAATCGTCCTTTATCCTGGTGAATTTTTTAAATTCTATTTAGCTATAAGGAATTTAATAATCAAAATAGGAAAACAATGGATTCTGGATAAATCCTGCAAATTAGTAAGTCGTTCATCAAATCTTGAAGCACATATCAATTGAATCTGTTATTGACAGCTGTTCCAAACATCCCTTAGCAGCCTCGCATGGAACTTTAGTCTGCATGTGAAATCGCGTCAATTACATTTAAATCATAACTTCGATTAAACCAAATTTGAGGCTATCTGGAGCCAGACACAAATTAATTAAGCAAAACTTTTCCACAATCGCTTCGATATTCACGCATTTCGTTGCTTATACATGTTCGAAATATGTTATTCCTTACTTCTAATCCTGCAGCGATCTCAAAATCCTAAAGTTATGTTCTTAGTTTGAAAGTTTTGACTTTTATAACACCCGCGCATGTAGATATATTACTTAGCCATACGAGCAAAGCACCACTTACGGTGAAATGTTTTAGAGTTTGAGTATTTCAGTTTCACATATACAGGGTGCATAATAATTTTTGGATATATTGTATTACCCTGTACTTATCAGTCGAAAATTGGAAAAAGAGGTCATTTACAAAGAACGTTTTAATGGTGCGCCGTTACACTGGCTTGGTGCTTCTTGGGCTTTTCCTTTTTGTTCTTTCGTTCCGCGCTTAAATTGGAACCCGAACGAGTGTCCGCACATAATATCCAGTATATCACTATAACCGTGTACTGTGTAATAATATCCAGTATGTCACTATAACCGTGTACTGTGTAGTAGAGGTGTGCAAAAACTAAGTAACTACTATTTTGTAGTAGTTACTACTACCAGTTTTTTAAAATAGTAGTTACATCGTTAGTTTTTTTTCCAATTCGAATTTCTACCTTAGTAACGTCGGAATGTGAATTTGCGAATATCAACGTACGCAATTCTTATGGAAACGATCTTCGTCGAGAAGTCAGAATCGCTCATAACATTTAAGATATAATTTTCAGATTTGAGCGAGAGCAATTTTTAGATTCAGCATTAGATTTGCAATAACATACTAAACATTCAATTTGATACAAAAAAATTTCGCTGAGATATTAATCGCTAAATCTCAGAAAAAATTTTTTGGTCGAAAATCGCTAAAAAAAGCTAAAAAAAGCTAAAAAAAGCTAAAAAAAGCTCATCACTTTTAAGATATATATTTCAGATTTTAGCGAGAGCAATTTTTAGATTCAGCATTAGATTTGCAATAAAATACTAAAGATTCAATTTGATACAAATAAATTTAGCTGAGATATTAATCGCAAAATCTCAGAAAAAATTTTTTGGTCGAAAATTTATTCAACTTTAGCAACCCGTACCTTTAAAAATACTTATGCTAGGCGTCTAATATTTCACTCAGACATAGTTTAACAATCGTAGAATAACTCCTATGAATTTCATTTAGATTGGAGAAAAAAAATTCGAAAATTTTTTTTCGACAGCCCCCCCTGTTGAAAAAAATTTTTTTGAAAAAATTTTTTTTTTAGATTTAGCGATTAATATCTCAGCGAATTTTTTTTGTATCAAATTG
>JARJEB010025864.1:0-10101 GCA_030264535.1 Liometoxenus newtonarum
ATATATATATATTTGTTTAAATAAATAACATTGAGTTTATAATAATTTTCAAAAGATGTAAGTTTTCAAGATGTAAGTGCTGAATAAAACATGTATATCCTTTGTTTCAATGCTACATGGGAGTAAGCGCGATGCACTTAACAGTTTTTTTTTAGAGCAAAATGCAAAAGTTGTGGTACAGGAAAACATTCGCATTTGAATTAATTAATGTAAAGTGCCTATTTTGAATTTATTCTAAACGCTGAATCTGTCTGAATTGAAGACATAGAAATGGGCAAGTCAAAGGGCATCCAAAAATATTTCCAAGAAAGATATTCCACTTGAATATCTCGCTTTTTTTGTGAAAATAAGCAAATACGTTATTCGTTTACTTCATGTATATTCCTAATCTTATTGTATTCATTTATTTGATGTCCTTTTTTAGGCCAGATGGCAAATCCAATGCCAGGTAGAGAGGTGAATTATACGAGGCAACACACGCAAAACAACCACAAATATCTTCGAAAGTGGTTGTTTACCAGAATTTTATGTGGATCGAGTACTGTCTGTATTAAATTGCACAAGAATTAGCGTTTATTCAGCCTTTGTCTTAGTTTTGGGCTTCTTCAACTTTTTCAGCCCATCCAAGTTGCCCTTCAGTAGACTGCTGTATGCCACTTGGAATTTGTTAACGTCCCGTTGGTGTACCACCGTGCCAATCTTCTTCGTTCGTGATTTCGCTCGAATCAGGCACATGTATTCGGTTGGTTCGGGTAGTGGTGGTCTGCCAGCTCTTGGCGTTGGTTTGTTGATACCATCATCTGTAAAACGTAGTTTTTTTTTTTATTGTTACGAAGCTTTTTTGTTTGTAAAGAAGAGATAGTTACTTACGTCTTTTGAATGTCATGCTGACTGAACCGCTGCTTCGTGCTTTTTGGAACATTTTTGTCAACTCTGAGAGAAACTAAACACATATTTTAAGTTTACAATGGTGACAAGTAGCTTTTTAAAGACGGCATACTTACTGCATCATTTTCTAATAATACCATTTTGCTTAGTTTACTTTAATTAAAAATTAATAGAAATGCATGGAAAATTAGTGCTACGTTTGCAGCTAAGTGAGTGACTTGCAGTGACGGACGTGTCCGTGGCTACGAATTAGGAGAAAACGAGTTCTGCTTTACCGACTTTCGAATTTGTCTAGGGCTGCGTTCAGATTTAAACAACATTTACGGTATTGGGATTTAAAATTAAATCTAGATGACGCTGTCTTTTTAGCAAATGGTGGATCGAGTGAGGTAAAAGATCTTAACTTCCATATGAACCCGTACGTTTTCAAAGTGATAGAAATAGTAGTTTATCAGATAATTTGTATTTTTATCAGATGTATCTGAAACTATACCAAGTACTAAACCTCGTCACGTTGTTTTGTAAAAGTAGAAAATGTTTTAAATAAGAACTTGTGGCGTAGTGCAAAGAAGTGGCAAATTTACTGCAAACATCTTATTAATGTTGCATGTTGTGATTGAAGATGTTGGCAAATTTTGTGTAGGCACTGCAGAATATCCAAAATAATTACTCTTTAGAAAGAAACACAATGCTTTGTATTAAATTTAACCTCCAATGTAACCTATGAGGTAATAGAAAATCTTCTTTTAAAAAGTGATTAGAGCACACTTTCATAATTTTCGTAACATTTTTGGCTTGCTTTCATTTATTAAGCCACACAACAAAGCCATATTGGCTCGTTTTAAACTACCGAAGATCGACCTTTCATTGGTGGTGAAAGGAATAGAACGATAATTTGGGATTTCGTGATGCAATTTTGAGTAGCATCCAACAAAAACACTGCAACTGCGGTTATTCATATTAATTATAGGTATACGTGAATATAAAGTATAAACAATACCCAGACAATAACTCACTATTTTATTTTCGTGATTTAGCGCCAGAGGGCTTCGGGATAGCTAAAAAGGCCAATTTTCAGGTATTTTATAAAATATTTTCTAACACAGAATATATTTTATCATTTTTATTAACAATTACTAAAATTCAGTGTTACAAATTTGGTCAGAAAGAATTATTATGAGATAATAAACGCAGCCCTAGATATGCATGCGTAACTTCTAGGGAAATATGGTTTTTAACTTTTCATCAAATCAAATCATCAAACGTTGAATTCATTTTACGATACGTCAAGGTTATTCTCGTTTTTGGATTTCGTTAGGGGAAACTGTTTAGTAATTAAGATTGAACAGTAAACGAAACAAGTAGGTAATTTCCAGCATTCAAGCTCTCATTCATTTCAGCTAACATATCTTTGTAATATGCGATTTTAGTAGTAGAAATAATGGCGATGTCAATGTTTTTACGCAACGGTGTTCGCTGCACAGGTAAGTTATCAACAAACCTGCAAACTTATTACATAATAACGCATATTTCGTGGTAGCATTGCCAAATTTGATGCGAAGCCAAAATGTAGTCAGCCGCCTAGCCGGCAACAACTCACCCCTACAATCAGCGCTGAAAAAAGACGGCATTTTGCTGCAACGAGTCAAACAGCTATATGCCTCAGCCACCCCTAGCCCTAGAACCGCCGCAATGAGAAACATGTCGATGTTGTCCGCGAGCAAACATTGGACGATCGAACGGGTACTCAGCGTGGCGCTGTATGCATTCATCCCCTTAGCGATTTCCATGCCAGGCACTTTGATACTAGATAATTGCGCTATTATCGGCATGTTATTACACAGCCACTGGTAAGTTCTATTTTTTTGCAAGTACCATAAGAATCGAGCTAGAAACTGAATGATTTAAGGGGTATCGAAACGATTTGCGTCGATTACATCCGCCCGGTGCTGTTTGGCCCTGTCATCCCGAAAGTTGCTGTTTTTGCCTTGAGTATGATCACGCTCGGAGCAATGGCCAGTCTGCTGTATTTCAATGCCAATGATATTGGTTTCGGGCAGGCTGTAGTCAACCTATGGACATTGAAACCAAAGGGAAGCAAGAAAAACGAAGAAGAAGAAGAAATGAAGTAGAAATTTTAATTTGTAACTTTCGAACGGTTTGCAAGGGTTAAAAGTATTGTATTTATTCTATCATTATTAAAAATTCATTAGAAATCTTTGTTCATTAACGATTTGTTAAGCTTTTGATATGCTTAAACGATATATGATTGTTTGGATTGCGCATTGGAAGATTGAGCATTGCATTTAACTTATTTTTGTTCAAATTCGAGTTGAAATCTTATTCTAATCTCACTATACGTGTAGTTATTTGTGTTGATTATTGTCGATAGATTTGTGAACGAACGCTAGCTAGTTCGGAATGTATATTGTGTTAAGTCATTGCAGCGTTTTGTTGCAAGATATCGTTGTAGAACGACCGCAATGCGTTCCATTGTGCGGTGTGCAGGAGTATGTGTGGTCGTTTGCTCTTCATGTGGGCGACTGCTTCCTCTGGTGACCAGCCATTTCGCTGCAAAGATATGATGATTAGTGAAATAAGCAACAACACACAGATATTACAAGAGTACACTCATCAGATAACATCCAACTAGTGTAGCGCTGCGCGTTCGTCCAGCTTTGCAATGCACATAGACTGTGTCTTCAATTTCTTTCGATGTTGTTGTTGTCGCGGTCGTCGCTGCCGTTGCTGGTAAGTATTGTTTGATAAATGCGACACCTTCAATCAGTTTCTTCTGACAAGGAGTTTCGAATATGTCTGTTGTCGATAACTGGAGGAAGTTGATACCTTCGGCTCTCCATTTCTACGAAAACCCCTCGGAAAAAGTCAAAATAACAATTTACAAGTATAACTAGTACCTCTTTATCATTGGCAAGCCATAGCTCGTAGTCTTCGTTCATCGATACCACAGCTTTGACGTTTTCTTTTTCGATTAACTGAAACATAAGTTGAAATTATTTGTCATTATATCGAAAAGTTACAGCTACTTTACTGCAAAATGAGTGTGCGCATATTATGAATTAAGCAAACTAATTGAGTGATTAGGCTTACTTCTTTTGTTAAATTCGGGAAAGGTAGAGCGCCCAGGATGACGTTCTGGTCGATGCGATCATACCAATTTCTCCGCGTGACCTTCTCCATGAAGACATTGTACATCAATGTCGGATAGAATGTGATGCGTGCGAACATTCTGCTCCTGCTTTTATTGTAAATTATAATTAATAAAGCAGGATGCGATGTCGTTGTTGTTGTTGGTGGTAACGTAAAGGAAAACAGAAAAAGAAAAACACCGATTATGACTTGTGGACTTTTTGGTCACTTCATTACCGCTATGCCTACTGAATCATTTTCGTTGGATTGCTCGTCGGTCATTCAATCTTGAATCAGCTTAGAGACTATGTGCCAACGCGAATGAATTAGAAATTTCGAGTCGATGGGAACTGCTGCGGTGCGGTGCAGCTCTTGCTTGCAGGTCAAGCGAACCAAACGAAGAAGAAAACACGCAATCAAATTTACGACCGTATGTATGACATACATGCTTATGAAGTAGGTCAATAAACAAAGGCTGTAGCACGGAAACATTTGGGCCGCGTTCCAAAACGCAGATAGTATATTGAACTAAACTTTGCTTATCTTATCATTTGCACAATTTGGCAGCTACACCCAAGATTCCTTCCTAATCCCACGCTTTTCTTCACCGAGTTCTTCCGTTGTTTTTTCTTTTTTGCTTCATATTTCATAACCAAAATTTTTACAACTCTCCTCCCAACTTCCGGCTCCTCTCGATGGCGATTGATTGGCGGGATATTCAAAATACGACGAACGAAAAACACGAACCATACTTTTCCACTTACATCAGATATTTAAAAGCGGTTCAGTTTCAATATTAAATCATTATTTATTCGTAAATACGTAAATCTTGTTATAATAAATCTTCATCTAACATAATCTTACCAAACTCTAAACTCCTGAACTTCTTTAAAACAATCTGCGATGCGCTGTTCAGGTCCGGCCGCAGCATATAGCTACCATTCACGTCTTTTAGCCTCAACATCTTCCTCTCCGCCTTCGCTACATGCGCTAATACCTCTAGCACATTATCACACGGCTGCTCCAGCCCCAACGCCTTAACATACTCAAATCTTTCATGTTTGTTCAGCCAAAAGAGCAAGTAGTCCGCCATTATTTCCGGTCCGACCAAATGGTCCTGAATGGTGTTGCATAGCGCCAACTTGAGACCGTTCTCCGTGCAGTCTACGTTCGCATTGAGTATCCCCGGTGTGTCCAGCATGTAGAACAGCGGCTTCTCGCACATTTTGATTTTGTTGAGAACGCTGCGAGTGATTCCTGGCGCGGCGCCCACCGCGGTTGCTCCGGCTTTGTACAGATGCCGATTGCGAAGACTGTTCGTCAGCGAGGATTTGCCCACGTTTGGAATGCCAATGATCATGACGCAGTAGTCCTCCTCGTCGGCGCGATTGTATCGTTCCGAGGCGTTGATGAGTCGCTGCGCCTGTGTGAATACTTTGCCGACACCGCTGTCCTGGTGATCCTTACAGTTTGTGAAGATTACATTGGAGCATTCTGTGCGAATTTTCTCTTTGATTAACGGCACAAGCTTCTTGTCGATGGTGTCGACTTTATTTAGAACCAGAAGATGTGGCTTCACCCCAGATATTTTGTACTTAAATTCGGTATTGCGCCCCGAAAACGGCACTCTCGCATCGTGCACTTCGATAATGCAATCGACCGAACGCAGTTTTTGTTGCATTTGCTTCAGACCTCTGTTCATATGTCCCGGGAACCAATGGACTGCATCTTTGGGTAATGCTTTGAACACAGAACGGAAGTTTTCATTTAGTTTGCGCACACTTTGAGACATTTTAAACAATCAATGTTAGCTTAGCAAGAGTGTAGAGTGTTTGCGCTAATATTAACGGTTAGAGCTCATCAAACAAACAAAATACTACACAAGTCACACAACGAACTGGAATTGTGCGCGACCCGATCGATATTATAAATATCAGCATTTGTTCATGTTTTAGTGTTGTTATATACCTCTTTACATTTCTAATTTACATAAGAATTTCAAAAATATAGTGAACGACCTTTTTTCAATAACACGACAATCCTGTCAAAAACAGCTGATTCAGATTAGTTAATATGTGCTGCCCCTCGCGGATCATTTCAACGATTTTCTAAAATTTCTTCTTCATCATTTAACAAACAAACTTTCATGATAGTGCGTGACTGTGTAACACGTAATGGATAAGAAATTAGCAGAATATAGGCAAAGAAAACAACGCGAAGAGCTAATTGCCAAAACAAAGGATAAAGTAAACAATTTTCTAAATATAAGTCGACTCTATAATGGCTTTGGAAGTAAAAATAACAGTAAAGTACAAATTTCCTTACTTCACTCATCGCGTAACTTTTAAAAAGCACACCATTACACAGGTTGATGAAGCAGAGGAACCGCTGGTACTTCCGCCCAGGATCAGATCCTTGAATAAGGACTTGGATCATCAATCAGACTCAGAGGATGAGCATCTTGTTCCCGCTGACGACGAATTAGATCAAATCAATTGCTTCACGTACAAGCAACTCGTAACTTACGTATTTATATTCGCAATATGGGCCTCCGTCTACGCATTGTTCATAACTTGGGGATTCGGGTCGGTTTATTTTGTTATTAGCGCATTGGTAGGTATGTATTTGAACACTAGGACGAAGCGGAAACGACGTAACGAAGTTTCTGCGTATTCAGTCTTCAATAGAAACTGTGAAAGCATAAAAGGCGCTGTGAAAGCAGAAGATTTAGAAAGACAGATGATTTATGGACAGATATTTTGATGTATATTATATTTTTTTGATTTGTAACGAAATATATTTCTGTTAATTAAATCTTAATAGCTATGTGATAAAATTTGACGAAAACTCGTTAATATGGCATGGCAAATTAATAGATAGTTGCACTTGCCTGAGGTAGGAACATATCCATGTTGGGCAATAAAACCACAACAGAAATAGCCATCATCACATGCCACGCACTGTGCACATACTTGTAGTTGCTTTGCGTTTGCAAAAGGGCGAAAGCCAGGAGCGCAAACAACGCGATAACCAAGCCAATAGGGAAATAGATTAACAAGTACCATTTGCTTGGAAACACTTGTTTCGTTTTGTAACACCGTTTACCCCAGCTTGCAACAACTATGAGAACTCCGATGGTTACGGGCACGACAAACACCCACAACGACGTTTTATCCAGAGTGACTGCCGCACCAAGGAAAATCGCCCCGCTAAGATGCAGCAAGTGCGGCCACGGTGCAGGAAGGTAAGCCATCGCGATTAAGGTCACCCAAATGGACAAAATCGCACAGTAAAAGTCGCAAAACTGCAGAACGTTCAACGATAGCAGGCAGAAGTTAATGCGGTGCTCGCCGGCGTCGCAAGCATGGTAGAACGTCGACGAGAAGAGGATCGACGTGTAGACGAATGCTTCAACGTAGAATTGCCTTCTGTAAGCGACGAATATAGTGATGAAGAAGGCAAAGTTGCTGAAAACGAGCAGCAGCAGTTCAAGCCAAATGCGAAACGGGGAATTCGCGTTGGAATCGTCTAAGCAATCCCACCCGCGGTAGTTGTTCGTGCATACACACGTGGAATAAACGAAGCCTTCCGCCACGCCAAAGACGCACTTCCCATTGCTGCCACATTCGTCCCCAACGCAGGGATATGACGAGATGTCGAATAATATAGAGGAATTGCACTTGCTTTCATTGTTTGCCACACAGGTCCCGTCACAATCACATCCCTTGCATTCGTTCTTGCCCTGGATGACTTTCCCTTCGCATTTGCGTTGACAATCGAAGCAATCATCGCCGCAAGTTGACTCGCAATCACGTAGACACTCTCCTAGCGTGTCTTGGCAGCTCTGTGGACAGTTACATGGCTGGCACCCGCCGCAGAATAGCTTAAATGTCAGATACCAGTTGCCAGGCTCCGGATACGGTATCATAAACGTTGCGTTCTTCACCGTGCTGTTCAAAGTCAACGGTGCGATCGCGACGTGCTGCAAAAACAAGCACTTATTTTCCCACACTGGCACTTCAATGCCAGCGCGTCGAATACACGTGACTATCGAATGATTCCTTGGCTCTTCCAGTACAAACAGGCGACGACCTTTCTTCTCCAGTTTCGGCAGGAAAGCCAACGCAATGTTGATCGTGCCGCCAACGTCCAAAACATCGCGAACGTTGAACTTCAACGCAGCGAAACCCACACTTGTGATGTTAATATTTATGGGGACCGAGCCATCCTCCATTTGCTCCAATTCGTAGGTGTATTGGAAGCTTTCGGTGTTCATGCTCTTGTGCAACATGTACTCGCTGTACTTCCATGCGATTGATGTAGGTGAAGTGGAGTAATACATCTGTGATGCGTTCACATAACTTAAATCTTGTTGTTTTATCTGGAGTTTTAACGCTGCCTCATCGTTCTCCTCGGGTACGCCTACGAATTTCACGGTAAACTCCATCGTCGTATCCGTCTGCTTGTTACTTGTTGTAACATTTGAAGTCATTTTGAGGTAATAGTCATCGTCCCCTAGTATTCGGAACGAAGACGTCAAATTTGTGGCAGTTATCGTTGACTTCTGGACGCCTTTCGATGTCGTGGACGGATACACAGCCAGAGAAAGCTCTCGACACGTTTCGCACAATTGTAAATCGTTTACGACTAGTATCACTTTGAACACATTGCTAGGAATGTATAATTTGAATAGTTTAATTTCTTTGGGCTTGAGTTGAGTTTGGAATGTTTGTTCTGCGACAATAGGCGTCACGTTCAATTGCTTTACGAAGAGACTGGCATCGATAAAGCTGTTGCAAACGGGAAAAAGACCTGCAAACAATGCCGCCGGTTCATTTGAGATCTACTAATAGTAGTAATTCGGATTCATTTCAACAAACACTTACCATCTTGCGTTATCGCTTGTTCCTTCGGATTCACGTAGGGGTGAAAAGCAGCTGCGTAGTAAGAACCAGGAACCGGTGACGTTAGATTGATGTGTTTATAGCTTTTGTCGGTTGTGAACGAAATATTAGTGATGTCTTCGCGGCGATCCAACATGAAATCGACGGGATACTTGGAGCCATCCGGGTTGATGACTGGCGGTGCACCGAATTGTAGTTCCACCTGTACATCTCTCTCTGAGCATTTGAACGGACCGGCTTGTCGCACGCTCGCACGGAATTCAAACATTGCGGCTACACTGTCCTCCGGCACGTCGAAATGCATCATCACTGCGTCGATGTAGTTCTTGTACGTTTCCAAGAAGGTAGTGCGAGTTTGCGAAATTAAATTCCATTCGGTGCTTGTTGTGACCACTTGTGATGACAACGAAGAGAAGAGTAACACGTAAAATGCTATCGATTTGTTGTTTTGTGTTTGAAACTAAAATATTTTAATGCTTTTATTGATTGTTTTTTTTTTCATTACATACCACCGGACTTACATGGTTCCGTTCCATTTTCTCGACTGATTCTGTTGTGAGTGTTTGTGTGTGTGTTCTCATAAATAAAATAACTAACAATGTTCTAACGAAGTAATTGGCTATTTCCTCGTTTTGTTCGCTCTATTGTCATGTTGACGCCTCGTTTCAATATGTATTACTTACATACTTTTATGCTGGTATTTACGTATCGATTGAATAGGTTTCCATTTTGCCTATCAAAAACGATCATCTATTACGCGATTACGCAAATACTATGACCATTATCATTAGTGGTTTGAACTTAACTAGATACAAGGGTGGAACGTTCAAGTAGTCAATTGATTTTTTAAAGTAAACGTAAACTGATAAACACTAACAAAACAAACATGATAACCAAAAAAGGAACTACAAGTTGAACAAAGATAAAAGCAAACATTTGCTCCAACTGTCCGACAAAAAAGTCCCTAAAAGTTACTAAATGTGTATCGGCGCATTTCTTTGCAGTAACTTTTCTGTCGAGTTAAAGTTGAAAGCAAAGAAACGGTTCGTGAAACTGATGGTGCACGTGATCGTTTTCAGAACATTAAGTACTTACTTTTCAAGTCAAACATATAAATTTGCCCTTCAATATTCAGCAACTTCTACGTGGATCGGAAAAA
>JARJEB010025883.1:0-11458 GCA_030264535.1 Liometoxenus newtonarum
TATCTTCCAAACCATTAGCTCTAGAAGAAATGTTAATGGCAAATCTTGCAAGAAATTGAAAACTAATTCGGAGATTATATAGATACTTTTATGCTACAATCAATATTTAGCGAGTTAGACTTTTTGGCCTAAGAGTAAAGGTGTCTTCTATATCAGCCGATTTTGTTTATTTTTACTCCAGGTTCCATCGGGGAGCTGCCCAGACACCAAATTTCAGTCCGATACAATGCTTGGTTTCCCCGCAATTTTGTCTACACACACATACACACACACATCATCCCAATAAGCCGATTTTTGACCTGGGGTCAACGAATCTCCATGAATCAGGGAAAAATAAGACTTTAATTTTTTTCATGATCACCTTACTTTCTTATGCCTAGATACCTTCGGTATATGGCCAGAAAGTAAAAACAGTCACACTACCGACAATAAAGTGCCGAATGTAATTCGAAAAAGAATTTTTCAAGTATTCAGAATCACAGAGGCGCAGTCTACTAAAAATAAAATACGTTGAACACATTTTATGTGGGTGAATATGAATATGGACCCGAATAAATCCACATCGATATTAAATAGTTGATTCGCATTTCTGCTAAAAGAGAATCACACGATGTATTAACAAACATGGAACGAACTCCTGATCAAGGTGATCGGATCACTTGGACCACCTGGGTGCGTTCCATTGTCAAGCTCTACGCTCACGTTTATACATGGTGTAACGATACCGGAACGTACTCAAGGCATCCGGATTTTTTTGTAAGATTGTCAATAGGCGCATTTCTTTGCGTTTAATTTTTTGCACACGGAAAAGTTAAAACTGTTTTTTTTGTACCATTTCTCCCGAAAAAGTTCAACTTTTCTATCCCTAGGCAGGACGGGTAGACAAGGTGACAGCATGCGCAGTTGTGACTTTACCTCTGAATAGTATGCGTCGAGTTTAACCGCCAGATGTCACGAGTAAAAATTGGAGATTACCATTTCTGCTTCTCGTTTTTGTGCAAGAAAAATATGGATTTTTCCGATCCAAGTCAGAAGTTCTGAATGTTGAAGGGCAAATTTATATGTTTGACTTGAAAAGTAAGTACTTAAAGTTCTGAAAACGGTAACGTGCACCATCAGTTTCACGGACCATTTCTTTGCTTCAACTTTAAATCGACAGAAAAGTTACTACAAAGAAATGCGCCTGCTATAGATATGAAAACGGCTACAGGACTAAACACGAAATGTGTTCTAAACATAACCCAACATAACCTAAAAAAAGTTCTAAATCTCTCGGCTCTCGCTAAATCTGTTGCTTCTAAACATGAATAACATGATGATTTTAGTAAAATATTTAAGAAAACAAAAAGAAATTAGTAATTTAAGTGCCCGTTGCCTATCCTATGTTAACACACCCGTCCTAATTAAACAAATTTTAGAAAAACATGGCGAAAACCCAAATTGGGAAACAATGCGACAAGAAATCTTTGAAACTGATAAAAGGCGAATTAATGCGAACAACATAGATTATTTAATTTTAAGTAACTATTCCAACGAAATAAGACGCCATTTGGCTTTGAATTATGCGAAATATTTAGACGAAAGTGGACTAGAAATGAATCTGGCTGTAAGAAGCAAATTGCTACAAATATACGCTAACATCAATAGAAATGAACCTAATGGAGCTGTTGAAGCCGAAATTATAAAACTGTACGTGTTGATTGATATAAGGAATTATTAATAAATTAATATTTCTCATTGTAGTTGTGATAATTTATTCGCAAAGTACAAGATCCTAGATGCAAGTCTAACAGAAAGTGTAGTTATTGCCTTGAGCACTACAACACGATGGGAAGAATGTTTAAATTTGTTATATCAATTACAAATCACCACGTCTGCAACTGGTCCAACCTACGATGCCATTATCCAAGCATTGTTTAAACACAATAACGAAGATTTGGCATGGAAACTGTTACAAGAAATGATTGATAAAGTAAAGAAGCCCGGAACTAATTGCTACCTAACGTATCTATCAGTGATTTCAAAGAACGATTGTGATTATACGAAATTTTCACAAAAAGCAGAAAGATTATTTGAGTTTTGGAGCACAAACGATATTGTAATCACGTCATTAATAGCCACTCGTTTAACTAAGCTCTTTACAAACTACGATAAGAAGGTTTCAATTTCTTTCATAAATCTTAAAGGGGAGTGCTCAAAATGCAAATCTACATTACCACGCACAATATTTGAAGATAGTGATTTCAATCATCTGAAAACAGTTTTCTTTGATCGAGTAATTGTTGGCAAGGACGTATTCCGAAAGACGAATCCAGAGGAACTTGAAAGTTTCAAAAGATTCGTTCAAGAAAAGAAGAAATATGATGTTATAATCGATGGCCTTAATGTTGCTTACTCTACCGGGATTAGAAAGCCTATGGAAACTACATCGGGGCTGGTAGCCAGTGTCGTACAACATTTTGCAAGGCAAAATAAATCTGTACTAGTTTTGGGTCGCAAGCATATGTGGCAGTGGCCGCATTTTAAGACAATAAAAAACAGTGCACGTTTATTTCTAACACAGAATTTATCTCAAGACGATCCGTATCTTCTATATTGTGCTTTGAATTCTGGTAGAGGGACTATTATCGTGTCGAAGGACCTTATGCGTGGACATTTGTATTTGTTAAAAGAGCCTCATTTAAAACAACTGTTTAAGAGATGGCTTGCGATTACACAACACAAATTGCTGAATGTTAGAAAAGATGGTTCTATGACGATAAAAGTAAGTAAAGTACAGGTTGTCGGTAAAATAAGCTACATACTGACAACCTGTAAAATTTAGTTACCTTAAGTAAAGTACAGGTTGTCGGTATTTTCTGGAAATGACGGCAACATTGTATTTTTAAATATTTGATTTGATATGCTGCCAGATTTCCAGTTGGAGGACATTTTTTCTGATTTTACCACATCGTTATGCAGTAATTTGTTTTTTTTTTGTTTTTTTTAGGCACCACCCTCTTATATTCAGTCAGCACAAAAACATGAAAATATTTGGCATTTACCGTGTGAAAGTGAGATTCAAAACGTGAAACTCACTCCACAGCCCCAAAATCATATAAAACCGGAAACGACGTTGTGGTTATGCATACAGCTATAATTATGTTTTGTTTTCTATTCTTTGTAATAACCTAGGTAATAAATACAAATAAAAGAAATAAATAAAAAGTCACGTTGAAATATGTTAAATTAACTGCACGTTTTTATAAATTTCTGTTTTGATTTCGATATTTTATTATTTAAATTTAAGTCTACAAAGGAATAAAACGAAATATAAGTGAAAATGGAAGAAGGCGAAGAAGTTACTGTTACTGATTATGACGAGCAGGCAAAGCATGATGAGCGGCCACACAAAAAGCAACTTCCCAATAATAACGCAGAAACGATTTATCACGGTTATTGTAATGTTCGGATTCATGAGTTGGCTCAACCACGCAGATGGTTACTGCTTTATACTTACAAAGACTACAGGAAGATATTTGAAACCGAACGAGCACAAGCTGTTAAAGAGAAAGTACAAGAAATGTTCGGAATGACTCCTGAGTAAGTAATTGTGAACTTTGTACAACTTGTAAATGCTTAAATGAATGATCATTTGCACTTAAAGGGAAGCAGAGTTGTATTTCAATACAATGCGTCAGAAGAAACCAAGAAAAGCAGACCTCAAAGCTCTGAAAATGAAAATACGACGCGAGCGCAAAGAAGCTCGCCACGAAGCATTGCGAATATTTCACACAGTTTTATGCAAAGCGATGAAATATGCCTATCGCCATGCGCCCCCATTACTAGTCACACCGATGTTACGAATTGTTTCCGATCACATGCTCGAACTTTTGGCAGATTTGCATGAGGTTGATGTGCCAAAACGAACCAGTACCGGTATAAAAATGCTACATTAAGTTATTGCAATAGTTATACTGGTGGATGCATATTTAAAGTTTTATTTGTGTTTGTATTGTTGTTTAGATAACTTATCGCAATTGTTGATTTCTATTGCCGATTGGTCTGCGCTCTTCGTTTCAAATATTTATTATGAATTGGAAGTGGAAGAACGTAAGGAAAAGCAACAACGATTGCAAATGGCAGCACTACCAGATTCGGATTCAAGCATTACTACCGAATCGGATAATGATAATAAAAATAAAGATGAAGTGCAAACGAAACTCACTGATTACACGACGGATGTTCAAGAAGCTGAAGGTGGAGAAACTGATGGAAGTGTTACTGCACCAGCCGAAGGTGATGAACAAGAGGAATGAATAATCGTTGCACTGTATTATGTTAACAAACACTTGTGGGTTTTTCCGTTTTCGTTTGTTTTTTTCGTCATTTATTCATATTATTACAAATCGTTTTGGAAAATTAAACAATTTTGTTGGAAACAAACGCAAGCTTTTGTGTTTCATTTGTTTCGAAGTTAGTTCATAATTGTGGTACACATGGCAGCACCGTGCAGCAAATGTCATGAAAAAATATTTCTTATAGCGTTTTCCATTTATTACAGTAGTGTTCAGTCTCTTACAGCATATAAAATGGAGGGAACATAGCCTATTTGGCCCAATGTTAGCTTTTTAAACCGACTGAAAGGCAACAATGTACTGTTCTTAACTTTTTAAATCTGATACTGCGCATGCGTGAATAAGAGGTGCGCTCTTAGGTTCCACCGGACCTGTGCACTTATTAAAACTTAAGAACAACATTTTTTGCCTTTCAGTCGGCTTAAATCCGTACCGGTATTGTTCCCTCCATTTTATATGCTCTAAGGGCGGTCCGAGGGGCGGTCTAGTCTAGTGTAGCCGCCAGTGCAAGTCAACTGTTTGACAACTGCAAGTGTAGTGCAGAATAAACGGAACAAGCTGTTAATTTATGCTGCACCCTTTTCTACCAACAATTAATGTGTAAATAGTAAATATGGTACGTAATATGTATGAACGCAAAACTCAATAGTCTGCAATAGACATATATCTAACTGCACTGATTTGCTCCACTACCTCCTCGAGACGGTGTGAAAAAGTTGCACTGAATCTGCACTGAGTGTTATTCTGTTATGTACCCAGTGTTCTTTCAGCAAGGCCACCATCGACAAGACAACATCGGCGCACCGAGCATGATCGTTTCCAACAACATTTTGACATTCACCGAGATTGATGTGCATCAAATTAAATTTTATGTCTGGTAATTCCGTTCTTCCGGTCTTTTTGGAGTGAGTTCAGCACACATGCTTAATTACTCTCAAAATAACCAGTCCAGACTGGGTATGCGGGAGCTCGCTCTTGAGTGTTTACTCCGCACATTCTGAACGATCAAGAGTACACTCTTGGGAGTGCGCTCCCACACATTCTGAACGCTTTTGGACGCTCTAGAGCGCGCTCTTTCATCGAGAGCGTACTTCCTGGACGCCCCCTTGCTTCATCAACCAAAAATGAAGAGGAAGAAAAATGAATGTAGAATCCTGTAATCCATAATCGTTTCACTGGATTATGATAACAAACACTTGTGCTTTTTACCGTTTGTGTTCTTTTAATTTAGATTTTCACAAATCATTCGATAATTAACGAATTTTGTTGGAAACAAAATCAAAGTAGTTTCAATTGTTTCAAAAAGTTAGTTCATAATTTTAATATGCATGGCAGCACCGTGCAGCAAACAAAATACTTATATAGAAGATATGGATGAAACGTCAAAAACCCTTGATGGAAAACTTTTCATTTTTCGTTTAATGTTTCACTTTCAATCATTTTTTGGCAAGAAAATTGGAAATATATGAACGTTATATACAATAATTAGGCGAAAGACTGAAGATTTCTTTAAACTTTTTGCTTTAAACACGAAGCCACTGGATCAATGATTGTATATGACCAATGACGTCACCGGCATTGTCATTTGTCATTCGAGAAGAAAAAAAAAACAGTATAACTGTCGAAGTCACTGCTGTTTTGTAAGCTGTGATTGTGTGAAAAATAAATCTTCAATCATCTCACTAATTAGTGCATAAGATAAGTAATTAAGATGTCAGCTGTACCCGGGAGCATCACGTTCGATGAATATGGAAGGCCTTTTATCATTCTCCGCGACCAAAACAGCCAAAAGAGATTGACGGGCATCGATGCCTTGAAGGTTAGATTGCTGATTCCAAATGATTCGCAAAATTGATATTACTAGTAAACTATGATAACAATAAATATGATAACATAAATACTAGGATATATATTCAAGAAATTTGCATTTGGAAGATATTTTACCATATAAATGTAAACATTAATTAAAATATTTTCATATTTGGTTTTTGTTGATGCCAAATGCCCAAATGTCAGAACTTTTTAGAAATTAAGAAAAAGTACATAGCCTTTTAGTATTTTGATAGTTGATTTCTGCATGGAAAGCTTAAAGTTTGTAATTTTACTTACGTTTTGTTTTAGTCGCATATTTTGGCCGCTCAGCAAATTGCTGGTACAGTCCGCACTTCCCTTGGCCCCAAGGGATTGGACAAAATGATGGTTTCTCCTGACGGTGAGTTTTTGATATTTAATGGGAATTGAAAAGAAAGAATAAAATGAATTCCTTGTTTCTTGTAGGTGAAGTAACAGTAACTAATGATGGAGCCACCATTTTGAAAATGATGGACGTAGGTCACGAAATTGGTAAATTGTTGGTACAATTGTCTCAATCCCAAGACGATGAAATCGGCGATGGAACCACTGGTGTAGTAGTATTAGCCGGCGCATTGTTGGAACAATCAGCCACCTTACTCGATCGCGGCATTCATCCGATTCGCATCGCCGATGGTTTCGAAATGGCATGCGAAAAAGCGGTCGAGCATTTGGATAAAATCGCCGATTTATTCCCCGTAGCGCGCGACAACCTTGAACCTCTTATAGAAGTTGCAATGACTACACTAGGCTCAAAGATCATCAACAAATGTCATCGTCAAATGGCCGAAATTGCTGTCCAAGCAGTTCTAGCCGTTGCCGATTTGGAATCGAGGGATGTTAACTTCGAATTAATTAAAGTTGAAGGCAAAGTGGGTGGCCGTCTGGAAGATACAGTCTTGGTGAAAGGTGTCGTCATCGACAAGACAATGAGTCATCCGCAGATGCCAAAAACCCTCAAAAATGTCAAATTGGCTGTTCTTACATGTCCATTTGAACCACCAAAGCCAAAAACCAAACATAAGTTGGACGTCTCCAGCACTGAAGATTACAAAGAGTTGAGGAAATATGAACAGGAAAAGTTCACCGAAATGGTGAAATATGTTAAAGATGCTGGTGCAACGTTGGCAATCTGTCAATGGGGTTTCGATGATGAAGCGAATCATTTATTGTTGCAACAAGACCTTCCGGCGATTCGTTGGGTCGGTGGTCCTGAAATCGAATTGATTGCCATCGCCACTGGTGGCAGAATCGTTCCACGTTTCGAAGAGCTCACTCCTGACAAACTAGGATCAGCTGGTTTAGTTAGAGAATTATCGTTTGGAACCACAAAAGATAAGATGCTGGTCATTGAGGAGTGTTCCAATTCTCGTGCTGTAACTATTTTGGTACGTGGTGGTAACGCTATGTTGGTCGCGGAAGCCAAGAGAAGTCTGCATGACGCGATTTGCGTCATTCGTAGTTTAATTACCGAACCGATGGTTGTCTACGGAGGTGGCGCCGCTGAAATTGCTTGTAGTTTGCATGTAGCCGCTCAGGCTGATCAGTTGGCTACTTTGGAACAGTATGCATTCAGGGCTTTTGCGGAAGCGTTGGAGAATGTTCCGATGGCCCTGGCGGAAAACAGTGGGTTGTCCGCTGTACACGCTTTGGCTGAAGTGAAAGCAAAACAAGCATCTACTGGTGATTCGGCTCTGGGAATTGATTGCATGTCCACTGGTAATATGAATATGCGCGAACAACATGTCATCGAATCATTAAGATCAAAACGACAACAATTTGTATTGGCAACTCAATTGGTTAAAATGATTTTGAAAATCGATGATGTAAGGTCACCAGCTGACGAAGGACCTCAATATTAATTCGTTAACTGATTAAGCTTTTTTCGATTTTCGACATAATTGATGCATTTTTCTAATTTATCAACTAATTGTTTTTCACATCTTCACACTACATTAGCGCCTTATTATGTAATATTTTTGCCTCATCTAAAAGTGGCAATTATTTAACACGTACGCAACATTTTCTTACAAATTATTTTATTCTTGTTATTATCCAATCAGCCAAAATATCCTTTTGATGAAGGCATGTCGCGGAATAACAAAGATTCTTTGAATTAAATGAAGTTTGTAACTTAAAGCCGTCCAGGTAGAATGAAAAATAACTGATATTAGTCAATCTTCAGTTAAATTATCGGGAATTTCATTTTTAGAAGTACAATTTGAAAATTAATTAATGTAATTACAGCCGAATGCAAAACTACTTAAAAATCGTGCACTTATTCCGGAAGAAAATAGCAATTTTGATGAATGTCTCCACCACGGAGACTTTGAACATTGGGAAAACGATGGAAATCAGTACCATTCAAACACTATAGTTTCAATTTTAAATTAATTAGTTTATGGATTTTTATAAAATCACGCGGTAAAATGAACAAATGACGACGGCATTGCAATAAATAAATTAATTAGAACGAAAGGACAAACTCCAATTATTTAATTATAATTCGAATGTTTGAATCAAAGTTTCGTTGACTAAATGCTCTTAAATATTTTGAGATGTTCGAAGTCTTCTTCTCGTGGTAACGCTGCAAAAACCGTGGACGTGATGCAAATATCACTCCAAACCCAGCAACCAATTAATACCTTGAACGAGGAAAAGAATCATAGGTTGCCATGCAACCAGCCATCTAATCCAGTCTAATAACTGTCCGAATAATACGTGTGGTCGTTCCCATGGATTGCAGAAAACCTTTTTCAAGTCAACCTTTTCCTTGCAATAAGGACAGGTTTGTTTCTTGCCCACTATGCACCAACCACGAATACAAAATTCATGAAATCTGTATAAATCAAGTTGTAAGTTTACCACGAAGTAAACAATGAGTAACAAATAAAAGAACAGAAACTTACACGTGATCACAAGTCAACTTGTAAGTATTCTCAATAACTCCTTCTTCGTTTTCGGAGACAAGCAATTGGTTGCCGCATACTGCACATACCCCTTGTTCTAAATTTCTTGTTGGCATCCCATTGGCAGTGTAGTACTAATCAAATGATTAAAATTGAAATAAATAATAACCATAGAGATATAAGTCAATAGAGAGAACATAATGTGGAGATTTATAAGCGAGGGGAAGGGTAGTCTACATTTTAGGGTTTTAGTCAGTATAGTGCAACACAATATGGCGGATAATTTTTAGATGGCGTAGCAGTAGATAGATACATCAAACTATCAACTACTAGACCTGCGCAAATTGAGATTGAGTTAAATGACGAAACTTACACCTATGTGTGATGCCATTTTATCAGCACATATTTCCGAAATATCTCTGCCTAGAACACCGTAATACAACCCATAAAACACAAACAACAAGCCGCAATCCATCCATGTTGATGACTTGGCGTCAAACAGCAAATTGAGTCCGAAGAAAGCAGCCATCATAATTAAATAGCCTATTATGCCCAAGACATAGCTCAATTTGTACAGAAACAGGAACCATTTATACACCAATCTACGAATCAAAAAATATTATCCAGATTATCACATTAACATTTTTGTTCTTTTGTACAAGAAACAATAGGCTTGTTCCAACAATGCACCAAACTAGTTCCGAACTGCTCATGCATCGGACAGTTCGGAACTAGTTTGGTGCTTTGTTGGAACGAGCCTAATAAGGGGAGTATACGTACCTTGGAGTTGTTCCTTGAATTGGTTTTTCTAGGGCTTTTCTAACAATCAGTCCACTGATACAGGTGAATAAAAGCCATATAAAAATAAACCGCCACCAGTGGTTTCTCAGGCACAGTATAATTGGAATTATCCACATGCCAAGCAATGTGACTAACTGAAACGAAACGACACATAAAATTGGATAGGTAACGAGAGATACACTGTCGCTCTGTTATAAACAATACTGGAAACGTTTCTAATTCTTTGTAGGCCTTTCACAATTACGAAGAACAGAAAAAATTGTAAATGGCTGGACTTCGGATCGCTTACGGCGCCCATACACGGGCCGGAAATCCTCTGAGGAAAAACTGTGCAGTCCTTCGGTCGGCCTGTTCAGTCCGGAATTTGAGTGTTCAGTTATTCAGAATCATTTTTCAATTCTCATCCGACTGCCTGAACAGGAAATCCCGAAGGCCAGGGCTCAACAGTTTTTCCTCAGAGGATTTCCAAAGCGTCTATGGGCTTTTATACAGTTTTTTTTTCGGTATCAGTACAAAACATTTACGAAACTTACAGAATATGATTTGTAATGTCTATTCTTCCATTCAATAAGAACAAATTGAGCTAAAATCAGTGTGACTATAAGTATTAGAACCATTTCGGCGTGCATTTTATCATGTCCCTTGTGCTGATCGTGTAATTTTTGATGCTCCACGCGCCATTTCTCCTCAGAGGTTAATTCGTCAAGACTCTGGAATAATAAACAATTGTAAACACAAAACCACAGAAAATTCCCAACCAACCAACAACCATTTTCGTAGAGCGTAAAAAAATGAAAACAAGTAAGTTGATAATAACAAACACTTTGACTAATAAAAAGCATTGTTAAATTATTGAACAATTTTTACTAAAAAAATTAAAAATGCTTAATTTACGAAAGTATTGATGTTTTGCATGTAAAATGCCTACGAGGTAAATTTAAAAATCAATACAATTACTACTTATGAAACTAATATATCCACTTTAGCTATTAATTTTAGAAATAATAACCAAACATACCCGATTGCCTAGATCCACGGGTTTATGTAAATCCATTTTGTCCAGACACGTTTTCTTCTCTTTAATAATACATCTACTGGTTGATTGTACGAGACGTATGCTTATCAATTGAATGCGACGTGTAAGCATACACTTTTAATTAAATTCACTCATCAAATCAGCTCATTATATTTTTATATCACCGATCCAGCGGACCGATTGCGATCGTAAACCAGCCACGGCCACACGTATCAGGATCATATGAGTCAAACAGTTATTTGCTTGAAATGTTGAATTTCTGACAATTTTGACTTTGACAATTTGATAGTAAACGAGATCATAAAATCACATGGATGGAACAGGCCGGTAAAATAACTTTGTGTAATTACAAATTAACACAAATTAACCTGATTCTTATATGCTACAAACGAAAAAGATACAGCACAGTAGCAAAAAAGTTATATTTATTTTATATATTGAAAGAAAGCATGTCAAAATTAAAATATTACAATAAATTTACACGACGTGCTCCATCCATATCATATTTATAATACTCCATCGGA
>JARJEB010025885.1:0-13132 GCA_030264535.1 Liometoxenus newtonarum
GATGCATTTTGTGGTTTATGGTACTTGAGAAAATCATGTTTCCATTGTAAATGAACTTCAATGGTTGTTATAAATCATTGGAGGGTCAGGTACTTTTTCGGCCTTCTGATACACACCCTGTAGCCATGTAGGTATCTTCCATACTGCTCGCCGGATGCGTACTTACCGATTTTGAAACTTGTTGATTGACGCAATTCTGCTCAACTTCACTATATAATTCTCTTCATATCAAAACAAAATGTTTGAATGCACCTGTGAATTAAACTAAGGCGGAATTACTCATATAACTATATACCTACTAATAATTGCTCATATACGATTCTACAATCGTTTTATCTTATCTGCCACCCGATTCATTATCAACACATATTTTGTTTATCTCGATGCCCATACAGTTCACATACACAATTGAACAAACACAAGCATAAGGAACGAGATGTTTATTATTGCAACATGCTGAGTGCCAAGTAATGAGAAGTATAGAACTTTCCGATATATACCTATTTCTCGTCCATTCTATTGCGTCGTATATTCTAAAGAAAAAACAAATAGCAAGATAATTTTTAGTATATACCTACCAACAATAAAAAAGACATGATTCATTGGACGTTATTTACTTGATTTATAAAAATTAATAATATTTCAAATGCGACGCAATGCTCGGAGTATAAAATACGCTGCGGGATACCGCACAACTTCTGGCCGTTCATTGTTTTCAGCTTATTATACAAGTTTGAAACTTTATGAATTAATATCTCACAAACTATGCATCTGACGAAAAAATGTTATTGGTATTAAAATGTAGAGAATTGGAATCTCTACAAGAAAACATTTTTTGTTTGCCAGTGATACGCAGATTTATATTTTGACAGCGAGGTTAAATGCCCTAGTGCCCTTCTTTACCGACCGATTTTGCTGAATTTCGAACCAGGTCTGATAGCAACAGGACTGAATCTATATAACCTAGTTTCATTCCGATCCGTGACTCAGGGAAGCGAGATTCGTGGAGATCCGTCGAAAAGGCGACACTATAATTACCTTCGGTAGTATCGGAAAGTAAAAAAAAAAGTAGGTTATCTTTCACAGAGAGAGCTTAATTGCGCACTGACTTTGTAAATATATTGTTTATTCAGCCAATAATAATAAGCCTATATTTCAGAATATTTTATTTAAAACAATAATTTTGACTTATAAGTTACAATATTAAATTGAGGTAACCTTAAAATTATACATAAGTGTAGATCTGACAGCATGTGGTGCATGAGGTGTCATGGGTGCATCAGAAAAGTCGCTAGTTTGTGCATAATCGCTATCACTAGAATATTCTGAAAACGATTTCTTAATGCCAGAAAAATCATCATCGCCAGTTTTATGAAGATAGTCACCCATAGATTTACTCCGGTTTCGTTTTATATTGGTATTTTTAACGAAATGTGATTGTGCACTATGGTCCTCAGGTGAAGCAGTAGTAGACATTCTGGATTCATCAACACTTCTTTGATGCAACAAGGGATACCGCTTACCTTCACATATCGCATCCAAAACGTCTTGCGATTCGTGAGCGTATGCAATTGCAATTTTCATCTCATATTTCAATTGCACACGATCGTATGTTTCTATGTCGCATAATTTCTTAATATACCGATGGAAAGTCTCTTGCAGAAAATGATAAATTCGATCATTCTTGACGCCCTTGAACGTTAATATTTCGTCGCGCAGTGGCACCATCTCCTCCCGAATGCGGTGTATTGTGTGAAAACTTTCTTCTTCCGGCGTTAGCAACGATTTGCGTTCTTTGCGTTCGGATTTTTTCTTGCGTCGCTTTTTGATGCTCGGCGATGATGGGGCTGAGACTGGAATTCGTTTCGTTTTCAATTCCACATTGTATTTATCGCACAATTGCAAACATTCCTCGTACTCCTCTTTGTATTTCGGTTTATTTCTCACTTCATTGGCAACTGCAAGCAGTTCGCACTTATTCGTTTCAATCAATTTGCGCACAATTTCGTATTCGTCATCTGACAATCTATCCGGTTTCAGTTTATGTTCAATTAGAGCGAAATTGTGTTTCAGCACGCCGTAGAATTTCCTTCGCAATTTTCTTCGCGGTGTTGAACGATCCAACTCCTTACTGTTGCCTGCACCCATTGCTTGCGTTTCAAACTAAATACATTATTTAATACACTACATATGCCTCTCTACCTATATAGTTATAGTAATATCGTTATTAAGTATATGTTATCTAATCTAGTTGTTTATCAGTATACATGTTTGTTCTGCGTGTTGATAGTACAAAATATAGCCTACAGCATAGTCTCATCGCATTGTTTAGTTCTCTGAAAAGGGGAAAATCAATATATCATAATCCACACATTGCGTAGGTAATATTGGTACTAATTGTTTGTGAACAATATACCTACTCGTAGTCTAGACACAATAATAGGTAATTATGCAAGTTGCAGACTTGACTTACAACAGTTACAACTTACACAATTGTAACTTCTATTATAGCCTGGACCTGAACCTGAACCTGAACCTGGACCTGGACCTGGACCTGGACCTGGACTATTTGTTGATAATGATAGCAGCTGTGCATCGGACTTTGTCCGCTGTAAGCTCGCCTCGACTGTAAAAAACTCATCGACCTTCTCCATAAAAGTGGCCGTCAAAATATCACCTCGGGACGTGCTAAACAATCGTACACGTTCTTGTACAAATGATTTTCCTAAAATAGTAAAATAAGTATACGTAACGATAAGATAAAGACTTACTATTGGAATTTTTGGATTTATCATTCAATTTCTTGCAATGATTTTCAATTTCCTGCAAATGAAATTCGATCTGCTGTAGATTTTCGACGATGCGTGCATAATGATATTGCAAAATTGGTGCCGTATCCACGAGTTGGTGATGATTCAAATTTGCCACTTTCGTTGTATACTCCCGCACACTTTTACGAAGTGCTGCTTGTGTTTCGGCAACAACATTTTCAGGTGTTTTGCCCTCCATTTGCAAGCTTCAACTGAATATACCTACTATATAATCATAATGGGTCACACATACTAGTGCAAGTATTATGTGAACGATTTCATTGATTTGAGATTTCATATAAATATAGTCAACGAATCAACGAATGTGATTGATAAGATATAAATGTGTGATATATCTATAGGTTTTTGTATTACTTTCCGATACTACCGAAGATAGCTGTAGGAAAGTATCGGATTCACCCCAAAACGTCGATGTCCACGAATCTTGCTTCCCTGAGTCCGAAAAAGTGGTTTTTGGCCTTACTTGTGTGTGTGTGTGAGTGTGTGTACGCTGTGGTTAAAATTCCGGCCAAACAGAGCAACTGATCGGAATAAAACTTGGTACGCCGGCTTGGTGTGAAATTGAGCAAAATCAGTTGGTAAAGAAGGGCACTTTATTTGAATGTCAAAAAATAAATTTCCATATAACTGGCAAACAAAAAATATCGGCATATAAAGATTGCAGTTCTCGACATTTTGACCGCCTAAACATTTTCTCGTAGGATGCATACTTTGTGAGATATTAATTCCTAAATTGTCAAATATGTTGTGAACAAAATTCCAGCCGAACCAAGCAACTTGTCGAGACGAAACTTGGGATGCAGGTTCAGAACCGACATGAGACGACCTGGTTCGAAATTGAGCAAAATTGAGAATGTCAAAATATAAATTTGCATTCAACTGTCAAATAAAAATATATTCTTGTAGAGATTTCAATTCTCTATATTTTAACTTCTATAACATTTTCTCGTAAGATGCAAAGTTTTTGAGATATTAATTCCTAACGTGTTAAATGTGTGTGATATCCGTTGGGAACAAAATTCCAGTCGAACCGAGCAATTTGTCGAGACAAAACTTGGTGTGCAGGTTCAGAACCGGCATGGGACGACCTGGTTCGAACTTGAACTTATTCGGTTGGTAAAGAAGGGCTCTAGGCAATTTTTAGTTAAATGTCAAAACATAAATTCCATTCAACTGTCAAACAAAAAATAAATTCTTGTAGAGATTTCAATTCTCTACATTTCAATACCTATAACACTTTCTCGTAGGATGCATATTTTTTGAGATATTAATTCCTAAAATGTCAAAAGTTTTGTAATATATTTAATGTTTGCTTATAGTGCGCAGTTAGCTGCGTGTAGGATCGATCAACGTGCATCTTGTGCTGGCTTGGAAGACACACAACATGCAAAGAGAAAACAACCACCTCCACTATTACGTTCAAGGACTCTACCGGCTATTATCGTACCCGGAGTCAGTATTCTTCAAGCACAAATTGGTAACATTGAACCACCACCTCAAAAAGGTACTTATATCAAAAGATACAAGAAGGACGTTTATCCTAATCATTTAAGAAAATCTCCTTTTGTTTGCAGATGTTGTTCAACCCTTACCTACGACGACAAAATCACGTTTTTACCAATCACGATTGTCTTTCGCTCGTAGTGAAGAAGTTTCACCATTGGACGGCAGACGCAAATCAGCCGTGTCGAAGCTGTGCGTCTTGGGAGGCAATTTTGGTCCCGAAAGGGCCATCGATGGCAGTCCAATGCTACGCGTACCAACCTTACCACTCAATCCCTCGAAAACGCCGAGTCCCAACAGTGGCAACGCATTCAATCGCCTCTCGAAGCTACTCAACCAATCTAAGAATCACATTCCAACATTTGATGATAGTAACGTAATAAGAAGATTAAGTTGGGAAAGGTATAAAACAAGAAACAACGTTTCAATATGTTTATATTAAGTCCTTATATTATTAGAAAGGACCATTCAACGAAATTGCCCCGTTCGGCAAGCATCGATTCAATGGTGGAAATGGTGTGGGCTGAAAGCGTCGCTGACCGTGAACGAGAACAACGTCATGATCATCATCATTCACGTTCACAAGTGGAGAAACGACAGTCGTTATCCTCGCGTGCATCGGCAACTACCTTAGCGTTTGCATCTCCTTCGGTGGGTCGCCGACTCAAAGGACAACGTAGCTTGAACGGTAAGTTTGTTTTGATCAATAATTACCAACCGAAACAAATCAGCTGTTCCATCCGTGTGTTAGATACATGCGCGTCTATGTTTGGTTGGTATCGATGGCGTTATGAATAATAAACACGTATCCATGGAATTATGAGTCCATAATGCCATGGATGATTTAAATAATGATATCCATTAAGCAACTGATTGTTATGATGTAATTGAGACATAATTGGGTAGTCGTGGATGAATATTTTTTTATTTGCGTTGACAATGGAAAAACGTGAATTATTAATAATCGCATCGTCTTTAAATTCAATTACCTACCTATCAAAATTCTCATGATTGTTTTTTCGTTTCCTGTTTCAAACCGCCATACTTAAATATCATTTGTGGTTTTATTCATTTTTTTTTTTTTTTGTAAAAGTGAGGTTCAATGCGTGACTGCGACCGCTTAATTTGCCGCTATACTAATTCGTTTCTCATTCGTATTTTTGTATTGTTCGAATATAAATATCTATATATTTCTTTTTTCTTGGCTTTGTTTTGTTTTGTTTTATGTTTGCCTACTGCTTCCATCTTTGTCTTTATGAATGAATACATTATTATCTCACGATATTATGTCGGGTATCCGATCGTTTTAATTTCATGTTTTTAAAACTGTTAAATGGTTATTTCGTAAAGTTCAAGGAGTAGCAAAAATATAGCTATTTATGCAACTGGTGATGAAATGTGTAATATTTTATAACTATAGTGAGAACATAATGTCACTTTTTATCGCACTAGTGATAAAATCATAACACTTTTCGTAACTCAAATGATGTTTCCTAACTGCGTTAGAAATACAAAAAAATATGACGTTTTCACAATCCTTCTCTTTCATTTATTCGCGGCTCTTCGCAGCCGTGACGGGCAATATATAGTGTATGAAGTCAAGTTATGTAACATACTTTTGTTATAGAGTGTACCTACGTAGTCTTGAGCGTGAATCATTGGTAAAGTCGTTTTAATTGAATTTTCCAAAAAATCGAAATAATTTGAAATTCCGGATTTTCGTCAAAACAATAATGAATTTTTGTATTTAGCCAGCAACCACAAACAAAATTTGATTTTACTTTTACTCGTCTACATATAAGTACATATTTTCTACAGGCCGACAATACCAATGCATACGTGTGTTTGCTGCTGGTTCGATGACTTTTTCTTTTTCTTCCTCAACCTGTTCCGTTATACAATACATACATACAAGCAGAGAGAGAGAGAGAGAAAGAGAGAAGACAAGTAGTATTTACACATTTGTATAACAATAACAAAAAGAATGAGAGAGATAGATTTATACGGAGATAAGTGTTGTCCATCTCTATTTACTTGAATGTAGTGTGCACATGTAGATGTTAAGAGTGTGTTTTTCTCGTTTCATGCTGTGTTAGTGTAAAGTCAATGTTACTAATGTACTTAGTCAGCAGCAGCAGCAGCAGGAACAAAACGCGACGCCAAAAAGACTTTTCATACATAGCTTTACAACCGCGTATTGTGAAGTACCTAATCGAAAAAACGAAAATTCGCTTTGCGTTATTTCAATCAAGATTACTTTTTTGGCTTGGTTGTGTGTGTGTGTGTGTGTGTGTGTGTAGTGTGTGATAAGCAAATAATAAATGCAGTTGTCATGGATACGCAAATTAGCATTACAATTACAAAGTTAACGTTAACAAGGTAATATAAACATATTTGTTATTTTTTGTTTTCTGTATGTACATACCTAACTATAATGTTGTTTTGTTGTTATAAATAATTTGAGGTTAGTATTAACTATTAACAATTTACAATATAGGCATTTGCTATATACACAACAAGAAAAACAATTGCTTCAAACCGGGGTGATCTGTTAATTAAATAATAAAAATTCATTTCGTACAGAAATGAATTAAAATTATGTTATGACGAGAGGAAAGTATTTTGTATGTTTATGTGTATGTACCTACCAGCAGCATATATTCATTTGACAGGTTTCCCATTCACCTTTTTGCTAACTAAGTATTTCCTAGCTTGTTAAATTAGTTATTATTTTATTTTACTAGTGTTATCTTGTCTGCATATTGTTTTTTTTTAATTTACCGTTATTATTATTCTCGCAATTGTATTTTAACTTTTATGATAGTTGAGTTCGAGAGTTAGGTAATTAATGGATTTCAGTTTACTATGATTCAAGTTGAATTTGATTTGGTTCGGATTCACTTGTTATTTCTTTTTTTTTGCTTGATTGTGACTTAAGTAGTTACTTAAGTCTTTTTACAATACATTGCTGTATGAGAAATTGCCTAACGTTACACTTGAATAATAGTCTATTCTCTAATTCTGAACACTCTGTGGTTTAAAATGTAACTTTTCTTTTCTTTTGGTTTGTCTCATTGGAATACTTTTAGTGTTCCCCTCTTCTCATCGGTTCTCATTTGACGACGCTTCCTCTTGTATGCACCTCTTGTACTTCTAAAGTTAGTTGGTTTAGTTCACTTAATCGTTGGTTGTCGTCGTCATCAGTGCACTAGTGTAGATGTAGTGCTGTTTGCCGCGCGCGTCGTCACAAAACGACCGTTAAACGATTCGAGAGCATCATTTCAAACAAAAATGTTCTAATTGTAAACAATACGGAAACGAAAAGTGTGTCTCCTCATCCTCATCCAATGTGTAAAACAAGGTGCAATGGGCAAAACTGCATCATCATCAATTAATAAATGTAAAGTAAAATCGAGCAAACTGAACAAAATGAACGAAATCGGCGATCGTCGTGTTAACCTCAAACGGTCGAAATCCGTTCGAGCATCTTTACGGATGTTCAGCGCAAAGTTTCTCAAAAATAATGATTATACGAATTTGGATTTTACCAATTCGATGGCATCCAAATCACCGCCAAGTTTGAGCAATTTGAAATTCAATGCGGCGGCCGAAACCATACTCAAAACACCAATGGTTCACAAAAAAGTGAAAAAATTACCAAAGTTGACCACACCGCCGACCGTCATTGCACCGAAGGCGGCGGCTTTATTACAAATTCCTAGTCAAATGACCAAATCACAGTTGACGTTGACGACGAGCAGACAGGACGAGCATTTCGAGAGCAATCAAGCGCCGCACGAGACTCCTCCCAGTGCCAGTATCAGCAGTGAGGATAATCGTAAACGTAATGATCAGGACCAAGACCAGGACCACGGAGAGTTGAGCTTGCTACGGGGCGGTCTTCGATTATCGATGAATGCTCACTTTAAACGACGACAAGGAGGCAGGCAGGGCGGCATGTGGAATTCTGTTATGTTTTCTTCGACTTCAAGTAGGTAACCCTTAATAATATGCGATGAGCTGTAATTTGATGAGAAATTTAGTAATCAAGCCAATTATTAATTTTCAATAGGGTATTCAATTAGGTATGTTGTGTATCCTCTGGTTTTTGAAACTATTTTCATGTAGAATATTGTTATGCAGCCAGAAAAGTGGATGAAGTTTTAATTGCGTGGGATTTTAGGGTTTGCTTTTCATTTTGATGCTTTGCGTGCTTTGGTAATTTTGGAAAGTGTACTTGTACTTTGGAATTTGTTTGTTAGTCAAATTCTGTGATCTATTTACTAATAAATATACAGAGACGAGACTTGCAAAGCTGTAAGTGTAGCGAGGACGCAAGTTTCAACTTTTCCTTCATCGTTACTAACTAAGGGCAAAATTCTTCTCCTACTTACAGAATTTAACATTCAACATCGTTATCTGAAGCTTTTAGTTCTTAGACTTAGATGGATTAGAATATTCGTTTGAAAAAGGTTCGCAGTTTGGTCAATTCGAAGGCATCAGGTAGAAAACGAAATTACTTTAAATGCCCGGAGGGTAAGATTACAAACCTCAGTCTCCTCACATTCCATTTTCCGAGAGAAACGATTGTGTTTGCTTTCTTTTCTTTTATCATCAGGAACTAAAGAGTCATTCAAAATTCGTCAAAAGAAAACCGAAAATTCCAAGAACCAAAAAGAAGAATTGAAGAATGCCTGGACCTAATGGACGAACGAATACGACTGAAGACTTGTCGCATTTTTTAGTCATGCATGCAAATTTGAACAATCAAAATTCACAATTGTTAATTATTGTCAAAATTTGAAACAAATCATCCAATTCTGTATTAGAATTAATAAGAAAAGCAAAATTCCGTCCCCGGGCGATAAAATCCTCTTACCTGTTTCTGTTGTGTTTCGCTTCAATGTTGTTACTAAATTATGGCCATTGAATTATGTATTTACGTTTTAGCCTGTTCCTCTCGCTCTCTCTCTCTCTCTTTGCTTCATGTCACCCCTGGGCCTTGGTGAGCCCTGTGCGTTCACTTCACACTTAGCTGAAGTCTAAAGTGGAGCCCATGGCCTCATTGAAGGATAGTAAAGATTTTATTTTGCCTCTATACCTCTAGCCGAGGCGTTTATTTATTTACGATAAGCGAGCTTGAGCGTCATTCTTTACTTCAGATTCAGATTTTTTGCCAGCTATTTTGAGTTGATTTTATCGAAATATACAATTCTCTACATATACATATACATATACTTATAGAAAGGCCGATCACCCTTACCTAATCTATTCCTCGCTTATTGTACCTAAATAAAAATTTTGGCATTTTATAACTTCATATACATAAAAGCAAATTAGTCATCTTCGGGTTAGTCTTCCAAGAATTCCTATACTTACACAATTTTCAATAGTTTCAGGCAAAGTTTTATTTAGGTTTTAGGCACAACTTTCAAAATTGTGGTGCGGTCGCCACCAAAGGCCGGTTAGTTTGTGTTTTCTGTTTGTCGGTTAGGGTTGGGGAGAGTTATTGGTTGTATATAGTGTTTAAATCAAGGCTTGGAATCGAAATCAATATCGATTCCGGTACTAACGAAATAATAACGTTTCCGCTACAAAATATTGTCTAATTATTACCTGTAACTCTATTACCGGTAACTCTTACCGGTAAAAATTATTAAAAAATGTTTGCATTCAAATTAAATATATATTTATACCGGTAATTACCCGTAACTCTTTTACCGTTAAAAATTATTAAAAACCGTTTGCATTTAAATTAATTATTTATTTATACTGGTAATTACCGGTAACTCTTTTACCGGTAAAAATTATTAAAAAAATATTTATTTATTTTATAGTTATAGGTGAATTTTAACATAGAAATATCAAATGACATGCGCGCGGTAACGTTATTAAAATACCGGTAAATTGAAGAAGTCACTGGTAAATTGAAATAAATCGGTAAAAAATAAGGAAAATTCAAAAATAATGTTTACCGGAATTTTTTACCAGTATTATTTACCGGATCCAAGCCCTGGTTTAAATTATTAGATAAAAATTATTGTTTTCGCTATTTAACATTTAAAATTGTGCGACAACACTTTTCTGGCAGATTATCATCAATAATCGAAAAATGCCAAAAAGAAAACTTGCTCCTTTTCGAGTTCGACGTAGTTATGGTTCGTTTGTTGTTATTATTATTATTTATATTTATATTCATATTTAAATTACGTAAATTTACACTTGCATATTCATTCTGCCCTTCTTTAACTTCTTCGTCTCCGTCTGTCTGTTCTGTTTACTTTATACGCAAACGTTGTTCCTGATCCTAAATAAGCAAAACCGTGTGCTAATCAAAATCAACCTCTAGCTTTGAGACTGTTCGAAGTTTATATCTGTCAAGTGTATCCTATTCAGGGGCGGATCGAGACACCGGGCGATCGGACTGTTCCCCGAAAGGCCGGTGGTTTGGGGCTTTTTTATGAGGAAAGTCCGCTTCTATCGTATTTTTAAATTTTTTTTACTAATTGAAGGGCCGCTGTTTTTTAAATCCCCCAGGCCGATTTCATAGTTCAATCCGCCTCTGATCCTGTCTATTAATCGTAGTCAACACACAAAACCAACTCAGATCGTAGGTTTGCGCATTCATTTTAATAATTATATTGTGGTGAACAGGGTGGGACAACAGTAAAATTGAGGTTAGGACAACCACATCTGACGTCTATGACGTATAGTGGTAGTTATAGTTAAAGCCGACTCTGCACGTAGATAAAACAAATTCTAATAATATGTGTAGGTATATCCCGTATATCCTACCTGAATAACTCAATTCTAATATTACAATTCTTCGTAATCAACGTTAAGTGTGTGTACTTATACGGAGCGAAAAGAAGGTTATGTTGTAAATATTAATTTTCAATAAATAAATATTCCATATTACATAATCAGGTACGTAGGTTACTTATATTTGCAAATGTTAAGTTACTTTGAGCTTCAAACTCGTACCAGTAATAATAATAATAATAATAATAATTATAATGAATGAAACGCGTTGTTTTGCTTGCAAGAGTAAAATTATTCTGTTCAAGCATCAAAAGCGTTTCATTATACGATTACATTCGAAGTTTCACCGCAACAGTATTCGATGTCCAGGACCGGATTTTGTCCTCTTAGGCTATATAACTGTTTGAGTGAGTGTGCGTGCATTCGTTCGGATTGACGCGAGGGCCGTTTAGTTTTACTTTTCCCTTTTTCCTTAATCCGACCTTGTCACATTTGTTTTGCATCACCTAAGGCTAAATATATGGATTATTATTACGTCGACGAAGACGGAAGAGCATACATCCTTCGATTTGTCGTTCTTTGTTTCATTTATTCGATATCTACAATTAAACGCGATTCAGTTCGTGTCTCTTCGGCAGGTCTCGTTTGTTGTGTGCGGGAAATTTGAATATATCTACCTCACAATGCAAGTAGCAGATTCAAATTGCCCGCAAATTCCTACCTCCACACAATATGGCTGACACGTCAACGGTCACCAACCAAACGAGGCGTGCCGAAAAGACACGAAGTGACGAACTGTGCGATTATGATGAAACTGTGGCAATAATTCAAAATGAAAAATAACTACCCTTGGTAGGATCGGAAAGTAATAAAAAGGGGTGTTTTTTTATTCTATAACAATCACAGCAAAAATCAAGAATGATCGGGGGCTTGGAAAACGGAAAACAAAAAGGAAATAATGAAATACGTGAAGATACGGAAACGGTGTCGTCGTTTTTTTTTTATCAGCTTGGTGTCGTTCTTTATTTATATCTTTTTATTTTCCTAATAGAAAAAAATCGTAAAAGGGATAGGATGGACATCTAAAAAAAGGAGATAGGACCTTTCGAAAATAGCTCGATCTATATATGTATATACTTATGTCTATACTTTACGACCTGTGAAAGAGTAACGAACTAAATTTGTGAAAGCAAGCGGCGAAAGCATGTGGAGAAATAAACGAAGGAAATAATTTAGAAAAAAAAACATTTATTTCCTTTTTTTTCTTATGTGCAGGGTAGAACTACAGGGTAGGTTAGGTTAGGGGGCTAGAGTGATTCAGGCAATGTGTCTTCCCATATTCATTTGAATCGATTCGATAACAAATATATTTCTGGAACAGTCAGTACTTAGAATTGTTTTTTATTTTTATTGTAAAGCTTTCCAAAAAGAAAATATTAGGTATAGCTTTCTATTTCATCCCTTGCGTTACAGTGGTAGTGATAACTGATATTGGGTAACACAAAAAGATGTGTAAGGAAAATTTAATGATCACGTCTCAAAATAAAATTTCTTCAAAATATAGTTATATTCATTTATTATTATTTGATATATGTGCTACTTTAATGAAACAATTGCATAATTATGTTACTGAAATTGCCTAATTATGTTTACTTTATGTGCTTTCAAATCTAACCCAGATAATCATTCAATTTGCTCGTTGATTTTGTAATTGCTCTCCCACTGCCTCCGAACGAATTTTAGCTTGGCAACGCTGCGCCTATAGTAATTAGACACACCCACAACCACATAAAGACGACGTTGCCACGTTGCTCGTTGGTGGACAGCAATAATTTTATAATTCGGTTTTTAACTATTTATAATTTTGATTAAACTTAAAGTTGGAAATTAAATACATTTGAAGCTCAAAATATCAAAAAAACAAACCAAACCAAAGCTTACCGAGCAATATATTGGGATGATGTAAATGAATTGGTTGATCGATCGGCTTCAAAACGTGCCGGCAACAACTCTCACGACAACGAAATTGCTGCAAT
>JARJEB010025901.1:0-12610 GCA_030264535.1 Liometoxenus newtonarum
ATTTATTATACGCTCGGGCTTTACTACACTCGGCTCGCTTCGCGTCGCCTCGTGACGTAAACTTGCCCTCGCGTATAATAGCCTGCATTATAGGCTCATTGAATAATATACTATTAATTGGTTTTATTTCATTATACTTTTTGGACGTATATGAGTGGCTTGATGAAAAAGACACAAAACTGAAGTAATACGAGGATGAAGCTGTAGAAGAGAAAACTAGAAGAGGCAAAGGCAAACGTTCAATTAAAGCGTGCGTCAGTCATTTAATCATCTACGGCCATAGGCCGCCAGCAAAGCTAATTATAATGATATTATTCTAATAACAATAATCCTACACGTATCAACATCATATATTTATGAAACCGTTGCGTTGCTAGCGAGACAATGAAGTATTATGAAACAATTATTATCTCGTAATCTGAGCCGACGTATGGTAATAATAATGAGGTGCTTCCACAACTCATATGATAATGCTTTCACTATAATAAACATATTTCTTTTCTTATATTCATACGTGTGATGAATACCGTGCGTTTATTTTAACGTCGAACTTGTGCAATGTTCGCAGCTAACATAAACGAGTCAAACTCATGGCAGTGGTGATTTATATAGTGATTTAGCTAGTGATTTCGTTTAAATTGGTATATTGTGTCTAAAATATGATGTGAGTGTACAAAACATATAATATTTGCAAGTTTTGGCTATAGAAGGATGTTTATGATTCTTCTTATGGAAATTTCATTAATTCTTTACTTTGAAATTTGAAAGGAAAACCATTCATTCAAAATTGAAATTAAACTAGTGCAATATGTTATCATTGTTTTTAGTCCATTTCAGTTGTATCGGTCCGATCACTGAAGTAAATCGATACGGGTCGGCCCAACCACTGTCACGTTCCTGAAACTCTGCACTTTTCCTTTGAATTGTCTCGAAAAACTCACTGCTCAATTGTTCAACATTTAACCGTTCGCCGTTTTTATTATTTCTACATTTTCTTCGGTTGTGGACATGATTGATGATGATGATGATGGACAACATTACTTTGTTCGTGCATCGTCACCGCCATGAGTTTGACTCGTTTATTTTAACTGCAAACATTGCTACATCCTGTGTTTGACGGTAAAATAAACACACGGTATGTAGGTAAGAAATTGACAGAATATAGGTAGGTATACGTATTAAGTCGAGTAGGTAAGTACATGAAGCTGAAAGAATTGTAAGAACTCCAAATGAAATGAAGAAATTAGTTCCTTAAGTTCTTAGTTAATGTTGCCTATTTGTAGATATAGTGTACCAAGTATACTGGTTGTTTCAAAACTTTTATTGAAACTGTGAATGCAAATGTTCAAATATTGTTCGTTCCATCTGTCTAAAGTAAATTATTGACCAAAATAACTGTGCCTGTGAACCGTGCCTTAGAAATACAAATATTTTACTTTGTTAATTACTTATGTTTAATCGTAATATGTTTTCCCGTAATTCTTTGTATAAAAATAAAAATGTAAATGAATGAAGATTAGAAAGAAAAGAAGGGAGTATCATGTTGTATGTACAACTGGCAAAAGGTATACGAAGTACTAATAGAGACATCATCAGATTATTATTGGAAACAGGCGGGCGCGGTCAAAGAGGTGTCGGGATGATTAACGCCCGGCGAGTTGAATATATTAAAATGTGTTATGTTGTTGTTACGATGCACTTATATTAAGGTTGCTCGCTGCATCGGACGGCTTGCTTTTTGTTAACGTTTCATATGAACCATCAACGGAACGAAACCAACAAGGCAAGCAAATGCGACAAAGAAGGGGCAGGTGGTGCGGTTATGGGCCCCCCTGCGGCACCAACGGGGGGTCCGCGATGTTAACATCATCGTCGACGCGTACATACTTCGAAGGATTCACGCGTCTTTGATTCTTCTCTCTGGATTCTTCCGATTCTTCGCACCTTACTTTATACTCCAACTCAACTATACTCTTGGGCAGGAGAATCCCACAGAACAGAATTCAAGAAATCAAGAAGAGCTCGAATTAACCATGTATTGGATGGAGTTCTTCAAGAGTAAAGAGTAAAGTAAAAGAGAGTCTGGGATATAAATCCACCGATCCATAGATGAAGGAAGGGCGATTTCAAAAGAAAATGTAATGCCGACAACAGCGGGACCATCAAAAGCAGGCTCATGAAGGTAGGACCGGTACCTTGACTCTGACTTGATGAGCACTGGATACGTTTGGTACATAACATTTGCGAAACTTTTTGAGCTATAATAGGGTACGGTCCACCCATCCAGTTTATGAGTTTATAATACGAAGATTTGACCTCAAAAACAATTTCGTATCACGCATATTAGAAGGAGAAGCTAATTAATTAATGAAGGACCATAATAAAAACTTCTTAAAACTTATGCTCGTTACTACTTACTCCTTGCATTATTACTTCCATTATGAAACATCTTTCGAGTTAGTAGTCTCTTGCTCAGTTTAAGTATATTCGCAATAGCCTTTTAACTCTTTTCGTTTCTCTCATGTCTTCATCGTCAAGAAACCGAAAGAATACAAGTTCACACGAGCCATCAGGTTTGGACGGTTCGTCAAATGAAGACGTTTAAGGCGCACCATCAACGGCATCAACCATCAACAATAAGGCACCGCCGATTGTTTTCATGTTAGCTACACTGGCAATTCGTCGATTCGTTACAAACTGCTCAGCTTAACTACAGCAGCAACTCCATGAGGTTAACGTAAATGTAAACTAACAATAGTAATAGGTAAGCACCATACAAAATTAGATGGTGTCTTGTGCGTTGTTTCGCCGACAAATTATTAAAGGAACAAAAAATATAAATTATCGTAAATATATGGACGAATACAAAAAGGATATTAAATTATTTCCTGCATTCTAGTAGTAGTATTTTCAGTTTCAGTTTATAAATAATTTAATTATAAGGCCCACACTACATCTTAAAATTTACAAACATGTAGGTCTTCGAAATTGAAATAAAACGATTTAAAACTACTCTAGTGTAAATGTTTTGTAATATTGATAATAATAATAATAGTCCGAACAAAATTTATTTCAAGTTAAATATAGTTACAGGGTGTTTTATTTAAAGTAAATTATATCTACAAATTATTCCATATTTATGCTGAGCAATCTGACAGTGCTTCAAAAATTATTTTTATATGTGATTTAGGCATGGTCTGTATGGGCTGCAGACCAGGGCCCCGTTCAATCAAAGGGCACCTTCGCTTGCCCCCACCTGAACTTATACAGTCGTACGTTTCCGCTTGATGTAGTTGCCTCCTCGAACAAGGCCCGTCCGCTGTCGCGTTCCTGAAACTCTTCACTTTTTCATTTAATTGTTGTTTGTGATTGATCACTGTCCACTCATAACTTTGACTTTGATGTAGGCGTACCGCGAAAAGTTCAAAATTGAGTTTAACGCCGATCTTCAGCACATACAGAGTGCGAGACACTTGACTGTCACATTTCATCATCCAAGTATCCAGACTTTGGAATTGGATAGGCCCCCAAACAATGTTAGCCCAGGGCCATTAAAACTAGCGGTCCGTCCCTGCATAAAGCATGTTCTATAGGTATAGATGATTATAATTCTCTTAACAATTTACCAAAAGCGCCAACACAAATTGTGACGTTGTGACGTAATTTGTATGTTTCTATTATAAATTTCACCACAATTGTGATGAGATATGTGAACTAGTTTGCCATCAATTTCGGACCGTATAAACTAGGCTTAAGTCATTCTTTTAATATGAATTGTGTATTGTGTCACACAATCGGATACATAGATTGATCCATAACATTTTCCTGTGCGAGTGCGACTCTGAAGTCGTAACAACCAGTATAGATAGTTGATAGTAGAGGAGTAAAGTAGAAGAGTATACGAGTGTACGTAGCGACCCGGTTTCCTTTAATAACCATATAAATTAGCCGGAGTGCTCGTGTAGATTTATAGCCCCTCGAGCTTGTTGATTTATTATTTAAAGCGATATTTCACAGTCAAAATAACAGAGATAATCGGCTCTGCTTTTAATTGTATTAAAACACATCTGTTCGGTTTCGTTTACACCGCGTCGCGCGACTTTTTTTTGTGTTTTTCTAAATACAATTCACACAAATATATAGAATATGCTGCAGCTTCGTTTTGGTTTTGCCATTTATTCATATTATTCAGTCCACTCACACTCAACCAGTCACAAAAAGACTGTTTTAATATATTTATTTAATGGTTGGTTCATTTGCTAGCGGTTTGGTGTAGACAGGGCCGGGCCGCTAGCTTTAGGGGCCCTGGGTTAACACTATTTGGAGGCCTACCCAATTGACCAAAGACTGGTTGGATGATGAAATGTGGCAATCAAACTAAATTGTGAACTTTATGCGGTATACCTACATCAAAGTCAAAATTATGAGTGCACATGCCGACGGTGACGGTGAACAGTCAAACAGAACAATTAAATAAAAAAGTGAAGAGTTTCAGGAACGCGACAGCGGATGGGCCTTGTTTGCTGTATCGCGTCTTGAAATGAACGTTAATAAGTAATCGAGCGGAAACGTAGGACTGTATATGTTCACGATGCGCGCAAGTGAAAGAGCCCTTTGATAGAACGAGACCCTGGGCTGCAGCCCATTAAGACCATGCCTAAATCCGCCTCTGGGTGCAGATATAAATGTGTAAGTGTGTGTTTTGCAACTTTCGACGTAATTAATAATCGCCTGATTATAAATATTTTATTTAATCGAATGATAAAGTGGTGGCCCGAACATTTCGTATTTTGAATTATATTCGTTCATATTTATTTTATTTACTTAATTTATTTATATTTGTTGTATTTATATTTTACATTTTATGATTAACGTGCATATAATATACGTTACTATGTGTATAATGGTTTCGCTTCACATTCCGCCTTTTCGAATGAGTTGAACATAAATCATAAATTAAATGACAAAACGACAAAATGAAAAAATAACATGATAAATGCTGTGCAAATTAATTTAATTAAAAAAATAAATTATTCCATTTGATGTAGATAATACTTAACTGAAAACATAAAATGTAATAAATTTCATCTAGGTATAGGACAAATATTGAAAATTCCTGTTTCGTGAAATCGTAAAATGTTTTTTCTATCGTGAAATATTTAAATTATAAGTATTTTGATCGTGATAAAATACTGACTCAGACCCAGGCATGACGTATAATACACATAACCTCACTAGTTATAACTAGAGTATAACGTCACATGCTTATTAAGGCACATTGGCAACATGGCACGTAGAGATAGATAGTCATAATGGACTATGCTCAAAGCCAATGTTATATAAATGGACTTCGGAAAAGCATTTCACCCCAAAAGTTATTATTTATTACTTATACTGGTTCCTTTTTCTGAGCTAGAATTTTAGTCGTCTTTTAATCGAAATGTGGAAATTTTTACAACAATATGTGCAACAAATATGTCTTAACTAGCTGAATTATGTGAAAAACGTCAAAACATGTGTTCTTGAGAACCGTTCTTTTATGGATTCGATCGGTTACCTCTCTAAGAGCGATTGATTGATGTGATGGGTGCGTTATTAAAAATATAGGGTGCGTTGTGAATGTATAGGATGCGTTAGAATAATTAATTAAATGTTATTTAAAATAAATAAATATCACATTTTCATTTTTGTACCCTATCTTATTTCAAAATTCAATTTACTTGGTAAACGTTAGGAGAATATGAACAGTCAGGTCATGAGCGTAAAAATATAAAAAAAAAACTTGTATATACGATAGACTCACAGACTCTGTGAGACCAACTTTTCTAATTATAACTTAAACTTGCAAACATGTTATTTTGTTATTAATTAAATTTCATATTTCTATTACAATTATGTGCAACGTTTTTGTTTACGTAAATTTTGCTAAATTAGCAAAATTAATTCAATCAATCATGTCAATTTTGTTTTTAATTGAAATAAAGTGAGTTTATGTTATTGTAGACTTTTCAATTTACCATCTCTCTTGCTATATCGTACAGTACATACTGCGAGAATTCGATTAAATCAGGTCGATCAGGCCATCGGAATCTGTGGCGGTCATTATATTATGAACTCCGAAAATTACTGGGAAAGGCTCCCGGGCACTCGAGTGCACCTGAACTGAACAGAAATGAGAAAACGGCCGACACCCGCGTTTCAATTTTTCAGAACCTAAACAAAGTTTCATCCAGAGGGTCGGAGCAACCTCAAAAAAGGCATTATCTCCGACGGGCAGCTGTTTGGATACCCACAAAACCGAAAATACAAATTGTATATATGGATATCGGATGTATACAATACATCGCGTTGTTTTAGTCGTTATTGCTTGTTTTGGTTTAGGCCGTCGAAAAATTTAATTATCGGTAGGCCTCTTCAACCGCAATATCTACCAGCAACAAGAACAAGAATAACAAAACCGAGCAGGTATAAATAAAGAATACTAATGAAACATAAAAAGTAGAGGAAAAAATGAACCGTAAAACTAATTTATAATAATAAAAAATAATTATTGTATTAAATATATTATATTGCGTTCCATTCGTAAAGGGATCAAGGGGGCGTCGACGAAAGACCGAAATAATTTAACTTATGTACCTAGGGTTCTACTTCATTCTTATAATAAAGGCCCGAAAATTATAAAGTTATAACGAGAAAATAATTGACGACGTCGGGAATTAAGTCTTCACTATTACTATTCGACAGTCATCCTTTTTCGTATTTCTCGCGATTATAGGGATACCAGTGGTTTATTAATAGATATATTAGAAAAGTCAAGGGTAAAGGTGCTTTTACAATTGCGGGCATGAAATTGCAGAGAGCTTACGTCGAGCTCCTGTAATATACTATAGTTCCATAATCGGAAACTCCTAATGGTGCTTCGTATATTGCGGCCGCGGCAATGATTAAAAATGTACAAGCACTAGATATAGAAAGACTCGTCCTGTATGCCGCATAATAATTATTTATAATTATGTATTAATTCGAAAACATTAGATAATATTAATTAATTTTGATTTTTTTTATATTTTTATAAGTGTTTCGGTAATAAGCAAACAATAATTAAATATTGTTTCGTTGTTGTAATTTATAATAATAGAATACTAGATACATGCAAACAATTTTATCTCCGAACGTCGTATAAGTGACACATTACATTCACTGTTGCATGCTGTATAAGTGTAGCTTTATGGTGCCTCCGATACTCATAATAATTTATACTTCTAGGAGCATAAAGTGATTCGGTTTAAACTCCTAGGAACATAAAGTGATTTGGGACCAAGCGGCGTGGAGTACGCAGTGGAGCAATTCTATGCAACCCAACTGGCGTACGCAGTAGAGCAGTCCTATGCAACCCAACTGGCGTAACGGTAACAAACGTCAAATGCCATAACCTCGACATTGTTCATTTATTGTTACAATTTTGATTAAATTAAATGGCGTTCGGAGATAAAATAGTATATATCATTCAGCGTATATGTGACTTTGTATGGCTCGTAGGAATTGTCCGACTCGCTGCGCTCGTCCGTCAACCGTTCCTACTCGCCATAAAATGTGTCACTTATACGCTTAATGATATAATCTACTATAATATTTTACCAGTAAATTTAACTGTAATTTAATAGTGTTTGAAAAATTCCCCACGATCGGAGCAATATCTATCTACATATTTAATATTTTTAAGTTAATGATGTAATGTAATCTAATGTAATGATGTAAAGTTAAATTTAATTTGTATTTTTAAGCGGAAAACAAATTGATAAAAATATAAAATAAAAGCCGCAGCAATAAGCAAAAGCAAGTAAAGCCACAATAAAACTATAAAAATGCCGTCCCGTCCGTTTAATCGCTTCTCGTTTCGGCTTAATTAAAAAAGAAGATAAAAATGTCATTTATGAATATACATATAGATATAGACGAGACAACTGAAAAAAAATTAAATAAAATATTAAATCTATAAATAATATAAAAGTATGATGAATAATAAATACTTACAACGACGTTATTCTAATACTTAGCCAACAAACCTGGGCCAGGATTTCGTATCTCCGCGTGAATGAAGGCGAAAGTATTATGACATTTAAATCTCGTCCATTACTTGCCAGATCATTAGAAGGAAACATAACGAGCAAAAAGTTTTCGCTCTGTTTATAGGTATACATTTCCATGAGTTCTTCCTTACGGTCCTGGCATGTAATAGACCATGATGTCATAGATATATTTTTCGCCGACGTTCATGCCAAGATACAAAATCCCGAGCCAGATGTGCAACACCAAATCATGTTATCAATTTATATTTATATTTACAACGTTATACTTAATAATTATTATTAATAGTTTATTATGGTTGATTTAGTTTAATAAATATGACTGCAATATAATAGATAGATATTATTTCGTATGATATTTCTTAATGTTTTAATAGATCGTAGGGTCATAATCAGGAAGTTGGGTCACGGCATATGGATTTTGATTCGATTAAAAAACGATTATATTAGTTGTTGTTAAATATAGTTACCGCGACGGTTGTCATTCAAATGATTCATTTAAATTACTATACTTAGGATAGACCGTTAGAAGTATTCAGTGTATATGTAAATATATTGCGTTCGCCGAACACATTCAGTAAGTGCTCCTCCCCCAAATGTTCGCTAAATTTGAATTGATTGTTGCTATTGGTAAGCTTGCTGCACGTAGCAAGTATGTCTGGTATTGGTCATACCGATCAATGTCAAATTTGAAGTTTGTGCGCCTGAATTTTGTTTGTTTTTCATAAGAACGACTTAATTTTAATGTTTAAAGTGTTCAACTAGTTAATGCGCACAACGCACAATGTACTTTGATTCCGCAGTACAGTGTGAGTTTCAAGCAGCAACGATGTCGTTCATAATCAAAATCCAAGCACGAACTTCAAACTTGGCAGGGTTTCACGAGATTCTTGATTTCAAGAATTCTTGTCTAAACTTTAACAGAAATTCTAGACTACATCAAGCAAGAAACCGGTTTACATCTTCATAACAAGAGAAGACAAAATTTCAATCAACGAGATTATTATCCAAGAGATCCAAGAAATGAAATTTTGCCGAGAAAATGTTACCGAAGCAGGATAAATATACAAATTTCTTTCTTCCTCTATAGAGACAAGATACACATATCTATTTCTGGCCTTCATTTTTGAAGACAACACAAGAACGTCAATTCAAGACAATTCTTGTTTCGTGCAACCCTAAACTTGACATCGACCTGTTTGACAAAAGCGCGACACACGAGCTGCGTTCTACAACAAACAATTCAAGTTTGGCGCGCAATTGTGGGAAGAGCACTAACAGAATGCGTTCGCCGAACGCAGTATACGCCATAAACTTACTAAATTTGTTCGGCGAACGCCATACCGCAACGAATGCATTTATATAAGTATTTTGTAACAGCCTTAGTTCTACCCGTGAGAGTTATTCCCTTTTTTACAATTCTGTTTTATCTTATTATGCAATAAAGTAGGTACGGACCGAGATAGTGTCAATAAAATTTAAAAAATTTAAATCTGAAAATAATAAAATCCCCAACTAAAGTTTAGCAGAACTATGATGAGTGATGAGACAGAGAAAAATAAATGAAAAAAAAAGAATAGAAACTTGAAGAATTTTGCAATGGAAAAAGTTAAACCCTTCAATGTATACCTGGTAATTACCACTTGATTGATATGTTATTATATACCTGAAAATAGCACATCGCCCCTTTTGATATAGAATACGGTGGATAATGGGGTATGTACCTGATTTTAATTCCACCAAAGGTAAATTTCAATTTCAAAGCCAAAGAGTCAATATCTACCTACCAGAGAACGACTTTTACTGAACTGTTCTATTAATCTACTTATGTATCATAAGCGCCGACTTGTGGGTTGCATGGGTACGCACGTGCAACCAACGGCAACATCCATCTATGTTATGGGTTGCATGACAACCCACAAAGGAACGTACCTACCAGATAAACACATTCTTTTCGGGAACTGTGAAAAGATGTGGGGAAGAGTAGGAGAGGGGGGAAGAGATGTCAATTTTCAAAAGTCCTATGCTATATATACTTTTTGAGTTTTTGAATAGAGTCTGCTAATTATTGCTAGTAAAATCATACAAAAATAAATAATAGTAGTTTACGTAACTAGAGTGGAAAGTTGCTTATTGCGTACGACGCGGAAAATTTACAGACGATTCTCAATCAGATTTTGACTTCCCGTGTACAAAATTCAAACTTTCAGACCCCTCGTCCTCTGTGAAATATTTAATAATTTTTATGTCAACCATATACACAATAGTGGAACAGAAGAGAAGCGTTTAAAGTACTCATAGAAATAATGAAAAGCAAAAGTTAAGGCGAACATTTAGTTTAGTAAAGAAAAAGTCTAGGTACAGGGTACGAACGACAAGTAAAAGATGGAGAATTGGAAAAGGTCAATTTGTAGAGAGGTGGCCGGTTGATTGAGCTGTCAGCCGGAGGGGAACAATGGGGCCTTTAATCATCTAATTACATGTCTGCCACGGTGTTGTTATACATCCAACATTGAAAATGTTTCTTAAGCCACATATTGGAATTGTCGCTCCAATTGTTTTGCGAAAAATTTTTAAATGATTGAACAGTGAAATACAAAATACTTGAGCTAAAAATCGAACCAATGATTTTGATTAAATCTACTTGTAGTGTAGATTGTTTGTGCTTCCAGGCGAGAGAAATCCATGAAAAGAAACTCTCGCCCGGATGGGTTTCGAACCCATGACTTAGCGGTGAGCGAGCATATATAGATTTTCCATAACTTATCCAATATGGGACAATACAAAAATGTTTCAATATCAAAAAATATAAAATAATAAAAGAGGAGCCGAATGATTAAGGCAACTAAAGCTAAAGGGCTCAATTATTTTTGAAGTATTAACTAAACACAATCGATTATTTTATCTTACAAATTATAATATGTTCCAAGAAAGGATGATATACAAAGAAAATTACCAATATGTGTATTAATTTACATATTTCTGTTTCAGTCGACTGTGTATATTGGGGGCGCATACTTATGGCATCTTTTGCGGGGGATTCGATTAAATTCTGTTTACATTGTGTTTTTTAAATAATAATAATAATAATAATCGGTAACGGCCCACAACAAAACGAGTCGCACGAACTCATAATTGCTTCATTATACGCATCGATGCAAGTAATATCGACAAATACAAAATGCTCGCACAATTATTACAACGAGTCGACTCAAGAAATAGGTGAAGCTTAAGGATTATGTCGTTTTGCTCCGGAAAGTTTTTTGTGCAATTATTTACGCGCTCATATTACTTATTCTTTTCTTGCGCATTCAATTGATATCAATATTCTTTTCATAATTTGGCTTTTTGATTAAGTATACATTTTAACACAATGTGAAACATATTTAAATAACCGTTGAACATTTAGCACACATAATTGAGCAATTTCGATTTAATTTTCTACTAAATTAATAATAATTCCTATACCTAGGTATATCTTCAACCAAAAACAAGTTAAAACCCAGGTGAGGTAAACAACATTTTACATTTTATTTTATCAAGCTTCCTACAAATAAATAAATTTATGGTTTGTTTAATTTATTGTTTGATTATTGGAAATGGTCGATGACTTTCGTTGTACCTATGTTCCGACATCTTATAAAAATAAATAAAGACGCATAAATTAAGTTAGATATTAGCAGTTAATTCACCGGCGGAATGTCCGTGACAAAATGAAATATAAGAATGTGTCATTATCGGAAACAGGCCGGCGTGCCGACACGAAGAGTGAGAACGCAGATACGAGAGCGCGTTGAGTAAAAGCAGTAAGAGGTCGGCGAGGTGCAGGAGAAAATTAAAAATTCTTTCACAATAACCAAAACGAATCGCGATGAGAGGGATATGACTTACGTCTATATTTCATAAAGAAATGAAGGCCTTTATATGTTTATTCACACGAGTCGTCTCTTTCTTTTGCGTTTGCCGTTTTCTTCTTTCATTGGACACCAGAACAATATTTGCTTGCAAATCTCTAGAGATGTTGAATAAAAAGACTGAATAGAATTGAAAATTACAAATTGCAAATTGAAATTTAAAAATAAACATCATTAATACTCAAATTATTATAGGTAAACTCAATATTAATTATAAGTATACATTTTTAAAAGAGTTATGATTTAATGCTCAAATTTAAATATACTTATTAGAAAAAGTTCTCACTTGAAACAAATGAAGTATTCCCCAAGCATTCAGTCACGTTTTTTTTCCTATTTTTGTTTTGCTTTTACTGCCAAATGTGTATTTATTGCTTTTGGTTTTATTATTAGAAAATTTATAACTATCACATAACGTTCCATAAATGATAGACACTGACTTATAAGTTGTAAGTTTGTTATAGGTGCAATCAATTGACGTAAAAAGTCGAAAAACGATAAAAATTGCTATAATTTTCAGGCGTCACGTTTTCACATTTTTGTGCAGGATTTACACGAAAGTACCACATAAATATGTACGGAGCACATAGAAACTAAAACATCTACTCT
>JARJEB010025907.1:0-14825 GCA_030264535.1 Liometoxenus newtonarum
AGACCTAACCCTTGAGAAAGAAGTTAACATCTCTTTAATTATTTTACAATTTGTCAACGCAATCAATTCAAATATGACAAGGAATAAAATTGACAACTGACAGTAACGAGATGATCATCAAAATTAATTACTTTGATCGTGCATCGCCACTGCCATGAGTTTGACTAGTTTATTGCTATTATTGCAATGTTCGCGATAGTAAAATATAAACGCTCTGTATGTTTGTTGTTTGTATTTTATGTTGTGACGTTACGTTGTGAATCGTTCGTTTTTGGTGGGGAAGGTCAACTAGTTATAATGCACATGGCATTACATATATTTCAATTCAAATTACATCGCGAGATATATCGACCACTCATTTAATTCTCGTTCGTCCACATCGCGTCCGCGTCGTGCGATCCCGCAATCGCATCAATTGCGAATTCGCTGTGCTCGCAATACCTAATTACAAATTACAATTCCAACAAAACAACATAACTTGTAAATTCCATGCAACCAATCAACCATTACATCCAACTGTATACAAATTCATCAAAAAGAGAAACAAAGAATAGAAAAAAAGATATATAAATTTACATTTTATAGTCCACAATGTGTTGTTTTCTTATAATTTGTAAGTAAGTGTATGGTGTATTAATTTAACAAAACGTTTTGTGAATCGTTAATGCGTTTGCGAAAACAAAGATTTATTTTAATTTTGTGTCGCCGCACTAGTTCGCTAAGAACAGCAAAAAGCAGTTGTGCGTGCTCCGCATTGCTAATCACAAATAAGAATACGAATATTAAGGAGCAACAATATTTTGGTCAAGTCAAGGTAAGAAGAGCCAAGCGACACGGAAAAAAAAAACGCTAATTGTAATTGTATATGAACGTAAAAACCGAGAAAATAACCCATTGTCAAATATTTAAAGAAAATTACGGTATAATTTTGATGAATTGACTATGAAAAACTTAATTATGTCTGATAATTTAGGCTCGTTCCAACAAAGCACCAAACTAGTTCCGAACTGTCCGACGCATGAGCAGTTCGGAACTAGTTTGGTGCATTGTTGGAACAAGCCTTTTATATATAAATAAATTTCCGGCGATAAGAGAATATAATTTTAATAACGACGTAATTTGTTATTAGAAATTAATCCGTTTATCTTATTTACAAGTTCAAACATTTCGCAAAATGCAAATAAACAATTTTCAGTTCTGGATTACTTCGAACTATGATAATCTGAAATCGCTTTTTAACCTCAATACGTCAACATAACCAATTTTAAAAACTTCTTTAACGTGCACCTTTTATATTTTTCTCTCATAACGCCTAATCGTTGTTTAATTAATTTCAGACATGAATAAAATAAAGCTGCTTGTCATGGCTTTAATGGCTTTCTGTTTAACAGTCTCAAACGGAAAAATTCATTTCCCACAAGATGATGTGCCCATAGTAAATATAACAGCCCTGGAGAAACAAAGAGGCACAAAAACGTATGAGGACACTGTGGATGCAATAATCTCGCGAGGAGTGCTTAAATTAACTCTTTTACTGCAAAAGTACATGGCCAACAAGTCACCTGCCGAGAACGTTGTCTTTGCACCTGTTAATATTGGCGGTAATTACATTTTCGTTGTAAAAAGTCCAAGTTGTTTTAAAAGGTTTGTTGCGTAATCGTTTTTTTAGGTGCATTGGCCTTGATTTTGTTGGGGTCAAGTGGCAAAACTTTCAACGAAATATCAAACATTTTGGGCCTGGCATCAGGTGTCGACATCCATAATAAAAGCGAACGCGTCCATCAACAAATTGGTCGGCTATTAAATAAACTAGATCAGAATTCGTCTTTCGACGTCGGCGAAGAAATCAAACTAGCGACAGCTGTATTCGTCCAGGATGATTTCCCCGTACGAAGTGTATTCAAACAGACGGGGGAACAAATCTACGGCAGCGAAGTGCTCAACGTCGATTTCAAATCAGATTCGACGAAAGCAAAAAATGTTGTTAACGCTTGGGTGAGCGACCGAACCGGCAATAAAATCAAAACAATGTTGGAGGATAATCCCCCAGAGACAACGAAAGTGATTATCGCGAGCGCATTGTACCTTAAAGCGGCTTGGGAGAAGCCGTTTTTTGATGGCTTCACGAAACGCCGGCCGTTCTACCCGAATGGACGCGACCGTAAGCATGACGGTGTTAAAATGGTTGATATGATGAGCAACGGTGGTCTATTCCCGCATTATCGTGACCGAACGCTCGACTGTGAAATTATGGGCTTTCCCTACAAGGAGAATAAGTCAACGTTGTACATCATCATGCCAAATGAATCAAACAAAGAGAAATTGACTGAATTGCAGAATCATCTGACCGCTGACGATTTGGAACGGTTAGTTGACAGCACACGGTATACACAATCAGTGATTGGTTTTCCCAAAATGACACTCGAATCATCCTTGGATTTGAGCAGAGCGCTCGTTGAATTTGGAGCCAAGTCATTATTTGATCCCCGGGAAGCGAATCTAGCATTAATTTCGCCAGGACGACAGCTGCCCCTTGGTGATGGGTATACTGCTGGTTATCCTGGCAACGATCAGTTTGTCGCGAATGTAGTCAGGAATCCGATTGTAGCTGATACATACCCATACAACGATGACACCAGTTCAGTGCTGATATTCTCACGGTCAGGTGTCCCGATAAATTGCACAGAGATCTTCGATCCGAGCAGCAACATCACGAAATGCAAGGAGATTGATGAGGCAACGCAAAAGGAAGTTGTGTACAAAAAGTTTGGGGATAAAGTTGGCCGAAGGATAACGCGAAGCCCGCAAGAAAATATCGATAGCGTTCGACTGCTTTTGAACGATAATGATAATCCGGGCTTGTACGCTGACAAAGTTCTGCATAAAGTCTTCATGGATATTACAGAATCTGGAACAGAGGCTGCTGCCGCGACTTCGGTCAGTTTGACGCGCGGTGGAGATATAACAACGTTCAGAGTCGATGTGCCTTTCATCTTTTTCATTCGAAATCACGAAACGCGATTGATTTTGTTCTGGGGAACTGTTACTTCACCAACGCCTAATTTTAACGTCTAATGTGATATCTTCTACCATCTTTTTTTTTATTCTTTTATTGAATTAAGACTAAAATATTTATTTAGTGCTATTTTTCGATTTTAATTGACTAAGTAAGTTACTTTTTGAGTAATAAAATTTTAAACGAACGACGTACATCTTTTGAATTTTATGTTTTCCCGCCACGATGTTACCAACTTAGGCCGCGTTCACAGAACTAAAACGTGTCGCTGCGACACTTTAAGCCAACCAATATAGCAGCCAAATTCCCCTATGTCGCATTGATGTTAATACAATTTTGGAGGACTGCTATTGGTTGGTTTAAAGTGTTTAAACCATACTGTCGCAGCGACACGTTTTAGTTCTGTGAACTCTGCTTTCTGAAGAAGACCTTTAAATGTTAATACATGTGCTTGACTCTTGGCTTGCCTTGCTCTACCTCTCTGCTGATGGCGCATTTAAATGTCCCCATGACGTCGATGACGGTCATTGGATTTTTGTCCCATCTCCATCATTGAATACAACATAATATTGTGCAATGATCATGATTGCAATAACACGATTATGCGTAGAAAGGTAGAATTGTTAAACGGACACCGCGGGGACATGGACATATACTAACAATTCAGAGATACATATTACACATTTTAGTCGCTTATTGGTGTCTGACAGCTGCACTGCTGCACATACATACGCAAAAACATTTTACCTCGACCTCTGTTGGCTGTTGCTATCTGATACGTACGTAAAGCCAACAACAACACGGACGCGGAACAAACTCTGCCGAGAAACGAAACCAACAACCAACACAACAGCAATTCCAGTTCGTTCTTCAGTCCAACATCCAATAACCACAACCAGCGAAAACGTTCGATTAGTATTTGTGCTGGCTGGCCTGGCGAGTGGTGGCGGTCAAGTAAAGTAATAGTAAACGACGTGCGACGTGAACATATATTCACGTACGCAGTAGTTGGCGGATAAATACATCCTCAAGAAAAGAATAATGTGAAGAGGTAAGGACAATGGCGGGTTTTAAAGAACTTGATCGCTCTCTGTTTCCTATTAAGAACGTAAATGCTGTAATCGAGATATTCAAACGGCAATTGGAATGCAACAGCGAGCCAGACCTAGCGTTATTGTCCATCATCGCTGGTGCCGTCGAGAATTCGCTAACGTGCCGGTCAGTGAATTCGCAACAAATCATCGAACCGATGGAGCAATCACATTTACCCGTGATAGAATACGATACCATACAGAATTTGTACGATAAGTTCTATGCGATTGTGAAAACAGTTGGCGATACATCAATTAATAACGGGGCGAAAAAGTACGCAACACGTGAATTGGTGAAGAAGGTCTCCGACGTGGTTTGGAACTCATTGACGAGGAGTTACTATAAGGATCGTGCACATTTGCAAAGTCTCTACAGTTACCTGACTGGCAGTAAGTTGGATTGTTTTGGTGTCGCATTTGCGGTGGTAGCTGGCTGCCAGGCGTTGGGATTCAACGATGTCCATTTGGCATTGTCCGAAGACCATGCTTGGGTTGTCTTCGGTGAAAAGGGAAATGAGACGGCGGAGGTTACATGGCATGGTAAAGGGAATGAAGACAAACGTGGACAAGAAATTGGGAGAGGTGTCGATGCCAGATCGTGGTTGTATGTGAACAATAAGCCGGTCGTATGCACCAGAGCTATGGAAGTCGCAGCTTTAGTTAGTGCAATTAATCCATCGTTGAATGCGACTCATGATGCTTTCGAAGTGGCACTGTTACAACAAGAATTGTTGTGGTTATTGTACGATTTGGGACATTTGAGTAAATATCCAATGGCGATTGGGAATTTGGGTGATTTGGAAGAGATATCTCCAACTAGTGGAAGGTGACTTGTTATTTCAAGCAAATTTATTATGAAATTCTTTTCTAATTTCGCATTTTAATTTTAGGGTACTTTGCAATGCATTATTTCAAGAGGCAATATTATCAGCAAGGACCTACTATAATAATCAACATGTTTATCCTTACACTTATCAAGGTGGATACTTTTATCGCAACAAAATGTACAAAGAGGCTTTTGAAAGTTGGGCAAATGCCAGTGATGTTATTAGAATGTAAGTAACAACACCTGGCTCCTTGAGCACATTTTTTTTATGAAGCTGGGCAACCCATTTATCATTTTGTAACATATGCAACCAAAGAAGCTAAAATCGATAATAATTCGATTTGTACTTTTTGTCTTGATTGAGAATGAAGATAATTCTAAAAATATTTGTTTCAGGTACAATTATTCACGTGATGATGAGGAAATTTATAAAGAATTTCTCGAAATAGCTAACGAATTGATACCTCACATAATGAAAGTAGAAAGTTCTGGATTCAGTGCAAACACAATACTTAAGAAACCTGAATGTTTCGCAAATTTATTGCGTTTTTACGATGGCATCTGCCAATGGGAGGAAGGTAGCGCGACGCCTGTGTTGCACATCGGCTGGGCGAAACCATTGGTGAATACCATATCAAAATTTGATGCTAGTGTTCGAGCTCAGGTAAACATAGTTTGCGAGGATACCACGGAAACCGAGCAGAAAGATGATGGAAAACCACAAAGTACAAATGGTAATAATGACAATTGCACTAACAATAATAATTATTGCGCGCCGGCGCCTGATGCCAACAAAGAACAAACTGTAACAATTACAAATGTAAAGAAAGAGGAAAACGAACAGCAATCCACATCAAATTTAGGAAATTTACATCCCAGTATTGAAGCCCTAACGGCTGGTTGTTCGGAGAAGATATTAAATCCCGAGTACCTGTTGCAAGGAGGTGGAAATCCTTTTGTTGGTTCGTTTAATTTTTATTAATTATTTATTATAATTAACCTGATTTTGTTAATAAATTTGTAATTTTTTTTTTTTTTATTGAAATGTTTTAGGATCTGACGAAGCTTCGAAAAAATCAAATGGAGCTGGAACATCGGAAACAAAACCGGAAAAACAATTTGATCTATCACCTCAATCGGATCTAATTGCTTGCGAAACAGCAACGCCGACAATCATACTCCACAGTCAAAAGATGAAAGAGTTGAAGGATCTTCTACTCGCTGAGAAACTCAATACACATGCAATATCATTACATTTGACTGCACAGAGTCAAGTGCAAGTTGGAAAAAAGGGACGTGATAGCGATGCGCATGTTAGGCCGAAACGGGCACGAAGGGAGTAATTTTGCTTGTTTATTTTTTGCATGACATCCAAACTAATCATGAATGAAACAGGAACAAATATGGTGCGAAATTCTTATAGGTAAGGCTCGATAATGTGACGATTTATAAGCAAATAAGTACTTATAGGTTTGTTCCAACTGATTGAAATTGCGGCTGTGCAGTACTCAAGCAGTACTCCAATCTATGTTGGAACAAATCTTATTATATTGATGGGGCATTAAAGGACTAACAGAGTAATGAAATTGTTGTGAGTGATGATGAACGTGTGATTGACGCTCGATACAATTAGAAGAGATCAAAACATGATTAAATAATTATATGCGTATGGATTTCAATATTTTGCATCAACAATTAACTCATCATCATGGGAAACGTAGTACGTTAATGCTATTAACTAATTACAAGAACGTTTTTATGAGGAGTTTATTGAAACACTTAGTATATAATTTGTTTCTATATTTTATTAGGTTTGTAGTACAAGCCCATGTAAAAAGTTAATTCCTTGCCACCTCATTTTGCCATTAACATTCAGGTCTTAGTTTAGTTTAGTTTTTACGATGTTTGGACGGTAGGTACCAGTATTATACAGAGTGATTTTTAATTATTGCATATTGTATATCAGTTGTGACTAATGCATAAATAAAATGGCAATCATTTAAAATCACTATGTACAACAAACTCGAAAAATTAAAATTTTGCATGAAAGTGAACTTGAAATTAGTGAAAGTAGAAGTAATTTATTGAATATTTATATGATATGACATAAAACATTCCTTTTTATTTAAAATTTAAATTATTTACTTTAATCATTGCCTAGCTTTGTTCCAACACATTTAGGTAAGGAGTGTATGGACGTTAGTTCAGAATCTCGTTGGAATAAATCTATTGTTTCTCAGCTAATATGATTTGATCATGTTTTATTGTTGTGCATTTTATGCAACTGTTAATAATTCATATTTATTAAGCTTTTTCTTTTCTGTTTCTATTCCTTTTTAGTTATTAGTTATTTAATTTTCATTGAAATTTTTAATTTCATTCTCGTTTTTAATGCAAAACTAAAATACACTCAAACACGCTTTTTCAGCTTTTATTTTTTTACATTTTTTTTTTTAATTTTTCGACATTTTAACACGAATTTATAGATGCAGATGCAATGATTGAATAGTTTTAATTAACAAACGCACTAGTTCCATAGAGATTTATTAGGTTGGTTCTAACACACGTTTCAAATCTGTGTAGAACGTGCACATGTGTTGTTTCTATACTTGTTCTAAAAGGTGTGGGAACAAACCTATTGTTAAAGATCTGAGCTTATTATTGATACTGATACTAAATAGAAACTATTATTAGTTATCTGTTTTTCTTTTTAATAGAATTGTAAGGCAATTGAACGATATAAATTGTATGGCTATATAGGTGATAATAATCTCATGTTGTGTTATGTGCTGGAAATGTTAAGATACAAAAAAGCTATAAACAAATATTTTTGTATAAAATTTTGGAAGAAAAAATGCACAGTACCATATTTTAATGGAAAATGCGATTAAGATTGCAAAAATTTTGTGACCACAAATTATTACAATTATATAATAAAAACACCAGTTAAGAGACAAACATCAAAGGGCCAAAGTGATGTATACATATTGATTATTGATGATGATTAAAAAGTGCAAAGATGATGTTTTCGTTTGTGTTGTACTAACAGCCTCAACTATATTAGGAGATATTAATATTACCCTTGTAGGATGATCTTAAAATTCACTTATCAAATTGCGTGTTTCAAGTTTATTGGCAATGAAAGTGTAACTTTTGTTTTGGAGCTAAAATTGCGAAGAAATTTGGAACGCACCAATGTTTTTGATTTAAATCTCAGAAATTACCTAAATCCGTAGCAATATGATGTCAACATTTGAACTATTTATATTTAATCATGAAATATGTACTTACTAGTAAATTGATGACAGTTTTAACTATAATTAAAAATGTAAACGTAATACCAATACGTAAATCATTACGTAGAAGATGCATTTACCGATACAAATATAAATATGAGTAACTTAGAATTCTCTAATACGAATGAAACACTTAATAGAAAATATACTAATAAGGAACTACATAATATCTTTGTTGATTGATAAATTTTTTCAATTTATATGTGTTGGATACGCAGCCGAGTGCAAAAATGTTAGCAAAGATTTACTAAAAATTATTGAACAGTTGAATGATTGAAAATAATGTAATTGTGGGATCATGATATTTGTTAAAACAATTTGTAGCTTTAAAGCAAGAATTTTTTTCTTCTTTACGTGGTTCCAAGCGTGTGTTAATATTTCTTTAAAAATTATTATTTAAAAATTAAAAAATAGTTGGATACCGTCTAAGTATAGCAAGAAATAAATATATTAATAATTACTAAATTGTAAATGTTATTCGATAAGAGATAATATCTAAACAAAAACAAAAAGAAGAAGAAACAAAACAAAAAGCGCAAAAGCAAGTAAAAACAAAAAAAAAACTAAAGACTGGCATTTTCCACGACTATTAAGGTATTTAGAGTACACGAAACATGAAAATTGAAGCAAATTTGTAAAAATATAATTTTTATACGGGCGTTTACTGTAAAATTGCATAAGATAAGAATAATGCACGAATAAGGATAAGATACAAACAAAATACTCATAACAAAACATAAAAATCTATTGAATGTGTAAATTTAATCGACCAACACGTGAATTTGTGAAATGAAATTTCTATTTGCTATGCAATCAACTTGTATAATTGCGATCATTTGAAGAACTGTCCCTCAACACAAGATGTACACTGACAAGATTTTGTTTTTAGTGTTTTAGTTTTTAGCTTCTTTTGTTTGCTATTTTAATATTTTTCTTAAAGTAGTTTATTATTAATGTAGTCTGTGATGAAACAAAGGGTGTCTAATAAGTATTTATAAATTACACTTGCCATATTTTTCTAAAATTAAAGTCCATGTATTAATTTCGATGTTGAAATTGGTAATTTGGATGAACCATATCATTGGATGGTTCGTCATGTTTTATTTTTGACCGGATATATTCGAATAATATTTCAACTGTATGTTTGAATGTTATGTAATCACTAATCACGTAACAAAGAAAAGTCTTAAGAAAAAAAAAACAAAACAAAAAGTTTGTGCAATAAAAACAAAGGCGCTTGGTGAATATAAAAGAAATCCTAATAACTTCCGTTAATAATTGCGATCAAACAAAACAAAAAAAAAACTATCAAATGAAAAATATAGAAGAATATATTTACTTATTTACTCACAATTAAATATTACCTAGCAAATTAAAGAATTGATGAATGTTTGAAGTGTTGATTGATTATGATTATTCTAAATTTTGTTATATTGCATGCAAATATATTGCATGCATATATTGCATGCAAATCACAATATACAAAATGTATAAGGGAAGAAAATATTCCAATCTAAAATATATAATATTAGACCTTTAGAAATATATATAATAAAGTTAATTATAAGCGATCAAATAAATTATACCTATAGTTATTGTTCTTTAAATTTTAACAGTGCGTTTAATACCTATACTTATACAAAACATATAGCAGCTGTATTCAAAACAATTACAAGAGGTTGGCTTGCATTTTTTTGGTACACCTGTATATTTCAAGCTCTATAGCTACTATTATTTTCACTCACTCTCTATACTCAAATATATGCAGTTTCCAAGTGGTAACTAGAAAGAAAGAAAAAAGTACGAACGCGAAAATCGCGCATAAATCAAGAAACAGAAAATGATAAAACACCTAACTTTCGACTCTTATATTGGTTCTTAAATAATATTAAATATATATTAAGTACTTATATAAAGGAATAAATATTATTATTGATTTTAACATGTACACGTAAAGAAATATTTAGACTTACATTGCAATTTGATAAGTCAAACATATGTATACTTACCAACAAATTGTAAATTTGCCTTTCTTGGGCATCCTCCGATAACGCTAATAAACTTGATCTTATCTAATTCTTATATTATACTTTTTGCATTAACTGGAAGCATGAAACATTCGTCTGTCAATCAGGGCGTATGGGTCATGGGGGGGTTCATCCCACGTATTTACTATTTTACTATTTTAAATTTACAAAAAATTGTTATTTTTCAAGTTTGTGTTTGTAATGTATACGTAATGGGGGGGTTAGACCCCCCCGCGCCCCCTGAATACGCCACTGCTGTCAATGTACAACTTAAACTACACAATTATCTACTTTAAAATTTAATTCCCAACAATGAAGCATGAAGGGTATCTTGAAAGTAGAAAAAATCGGTACGAATTCGCACCACACAACTGTGTTCGACCATATCTACGACAATTTATTCGTAATCAAAAGTCATTTGCAACTTTCTACAAAATCGTTGTGTATTGGCCTTTTTAGCAATCCCATAGCCCTCTGGCGCTAAAGCACAGAAATAAAATAGTGAGGATAGCAAAGCTCATTCCTTAAAAATCTAATGGTAGAAACCTTGGAAATTTTGAGTTTGTTCCTCGGTTCTCGGTTATTGTTTATAGTTTATATTCACGTATATAATTAATATGAATAACCGCAGTTGCAGTGTTTTTGGATGCTAGTCAATTGCATCACGAAATCCCAAGTTATCGTTCCATTCCTTTCCACCACTGAACGGTCGAACTTCGGTAGTTTAAAACGAGCCAATCTGTAATTGTTGAAAAGGACGGCTTTGTTGTTTGGGTTAATAAATTAAAGCAAGCCAAAAATGTTACGAAAAATATGAAAGTGTGCACTAGTCACTTTTTAAAACACGATTTTATATTACCTTATAGGTTAAATTGGAGATTAAATATAATACTAATCATTGTGTTTCTAAAGAGTAATTATTTTGGATATTCGGCATAAAATCATCCTTCTGCAGCGCTTACAAAAAATTTGCCAACATCAGTAGTAAGGATTCGCGGGTTCTAGGCCATTGATCCGCCGATAGATGGCGTGGCAGAGGAGAGCTCCCTCCGCCCTCCGCCTCAAAAATGGCCTAGAACCCACTGATCCTTACTACTAACATCTTCAATCACAACGTGCAACATTAATAAGATAGTAAATTTGCCACCTCTTTTCATTACGCCACAAGTTATTATTTAAAACCTTTTCTACTTTTACAAAACAACGTGACGACAGTATCGTGCTTCGAGGAGGTTTAGTACTTGGTATAGTTTCAGATACATCTGATAAAAATACACATTATCTTATAAATTACTATTTTATCACTTTACACGGGTTCATATGGAAGTTAAGATCATTTACCTCACTCGATCCACCATTTGGTAAAAAGACAGCGCCATCTTGATTTAATTTTAAATCCCAATTGAGAGATGAAATTTTTTATCATTATTTGTGTAGATAATCTAACTTGGCTGTATGTCACCGATTTGGACAAAAAATGCGACCGATAAATAACTGATCATTATTTGAAAGTTAAAAGATAACATGAAAGTAAGTAGTTTGGAGTAGTTTGCTACTATTCTGACTACTACAGGGTTACTATAAGGTTAATTATTAACCTCTAAATTGTTTAAGTTTAAACAAAAAATATATATGATCAACCATGATTCATGGTCAGATGTAAACAAATGTGCTGATTTTTTAGATTTTATGGTATTAATTAATTTCAAAAAACACTTACTACAATTATTTATATACTTATTATTCAAGTTCATGTTCAATATGTTATAATAAACTAATTATTAATTAATGAATTAATGATCCACAACATATGCACTAACAAGCGCATTCTTCGGGCGATTATAAAACGCATTCTTATAAAATCTCGTGGGAAACATCTTGACAAAGCACATACTTATTCACATATACGAGGTACCAACACGTTGAATGTGTACGTTACTTACCCAGAGTACCTAATACCACGACCAACATAATAAACCATACTTATTCAATGCGAACATATTAAATTAATAGCAACTTTGCAACTCTAATAACTTTAACGTCTGAAAAGGAATGAGAAAAGGAAACAGAAACGAGAAGCGGTTTATCGAGAAATAAGCAAAGTTAATTTTGTAGTAAAACTGGCAAGCACCCTGTATGTACCGAAGTTGTAAATTTCATAAAATCAATATGGTACTTAATTCCTACTTATTTAGCATCATAGAAATTGAAGAAAATTAGTTGGAAGAAGTGAAATATGTTCTGGTCGTTTGCTGTTATAGTAATTGTATTGCTGCATTATATGTCTGTTATTAGACTTTAGACTGTTATTACTTATCGACATGTAAGTTGTTCATGTTCATGGTTCAGGTTCAAAGCTTCAAAGCAAAAAATTTATGCGGCAAAAACGAGTGTGAATGTTTGAGAGGAGAGTATTCATATGAATAGTGAGTATACAAAGCTGGATTTAAATGATTTAAATTAGAGTTTGAAATTACAATTTCTATTATATTGTGAGCATAAAGATAAATCCGTTTTGCGGTAGCAATAAGCCTAATAAATTTTAATTGAATTTAATTTTATGTGTGCTCACTTTACTAAATGCAAATACATTCCTTCTGCTTCTGCTATGGGTATCTACGGTTTTATCATTATAACTAATGTTCTTTAAATATTTAAATTACATATTATTCCTTATTCCTGTAGTATCATTAACCAAATTTTCTAGGAAATCTACGGAAACATAGCTTATCTGTAATAATCCAGGGCTTAGGACTCTCATCATTTCAAGGACTTAGTAGTTAGTGGTACTCATTCCTCATTCGGGTAGAGTATTTAATTGTCCATTTTCTGATGTAATAATTATTGTCCTTTCTATTGATTACGTAAAGTCATTCCGGGAAAACTGCATTTCACTGATTAGCCACAGGCACATGAGGTCAGTCAGTGAAATTCAACAAGTCGACAATCTACTTCGCCGTGGTCCGCACCAGTAGGTTGATAAACCTAAATCACCTGAGACTCATGTCTGTATTGATTACCCAAGTAGAAATGAATCTAGTAAATTAATTGTTTATATATTGGGACAACATTTAAATATATACAATATTGCATCAATATATCTATGTGATAGTCACCTACATTGAAAGTTGCAAGATTGCTTGAATATTCTAAGGGACTTAGTACTCATTTGAGAAGAGCATTTAATTGCCTGTCCCATTATTACTAATAATTATGTAAAATTATTGAATCAGTTTGAATCTATAAGGCAAGGCAACCTAGAACTGCTGTTTTGGATCCAGCCAATATAGGTATCTCACTCGACTGCACGTGCACACTTTGAACTATTTCCTACTCTTTTTGTCCTTCAGCCAATGTATCCTTATCTCAGTTTCCCTTATCAATTTTGTCCCTTTTGCATCACTACCCTTTAGACATCATATTCATCATATAAAGATATATATTTAATATTTTAACTTAACCACAATTATGCCCAATGTATTTGAGGTTAAGCAGTTAAGCCATGGCATGTCTGAAATGCCAGGAGATCCCTTAGGTGAGAGTTGCAAATTGAAAAACAAAAATATAATTATAATACTTCATAAATATAATTAACGAAAAAGTTTTGTTTGTGCAACCGGGCATAAAATTTATAAATATACCGAATATTCATTTATCGAGTGGCCATGGAGATTTACATGTTAAAAACATTAGGTCATGTTAATGGGTATCCAGCGCAATATAGTTAAGTAATGGGAATGATAAGAAAAAAATTTTAAAAAGTAAAATAATTTGAAATTTTATCGTAGGCAACCACATCAATATTTTATTGAACTGAGTAAATGATTCCGTCTATGTGTAATTTGAAAATAACATGGTAGGCAAAATGCTACCATGTTATTTTCAAATTTTTTCACTTATTTAATTTTTTTTCTTTAGCAATCGGACTATGGCCGCGGTATAAAAAATTATCAGAATGGTTTAAAAATGGTCCAAATTAAGAGTGTGATTTTTTCTTTGCAAATTATTGCGCAGAAGACCCATTAACATGACCTAAAGTTTTAAATTGTAAATCTCCTTGGCCATGGCCACTCGATAAATGAATATTCTGTATGCAGATATTACAAATTTACATATACATTATTAAATTTATCCGCGACGACCACGTAAAACAGCGATTATTATGTGTGTGTGCAGGCACATATGACTCACATTATCACCACTCGGGAATAATAAGCTTGACACGAGTCAATTATAGGTCATAATTCCTCTAGAGGTTTTTTCTTACGTCAAGCAGAACGCTTGCCTGAATGCAATAATGAAATGTCACAATCTAAAACATCATCTATTGAACTGAAGGTTTGTTCGGATTTTCAGAGAGAGTTGGGGTGTAGCTGGAGTAGTATTTCAGTGTATGAAGAATGCACCATTTACCCTTTTTGGAATAACCAAAAGACTAAAAAGATTAAATAGATTAAATAGAAAATAGCCGAACTTGGAATAACCGAACGACTAAATAGCGTTTAGAGTGAAAAAAGTCAATAGAATATAACTGAACGCAGCTTGAAATATCTTATATATGACTGTCAA
>JARJEB010025941.1:0-14632 GCA_030264535.1 Liometoxenus newtonarum
CAACGACTAGTCGTTACAAAGTAACGACTACTTTTAAAAACTGGTAGTAGTTACTAACGACTACCAGTTAGTAACTACTACAAAATAGTCGTTACTTACTATTTGCACACCTCTAGTAACCACATATATTTTACTTGTAACTTGTAAGTGCATGAGATGATAAGCGGATAAGATAATGTATATTTTTCATTCAATGTATGTTTATAAACGAAAAATGTTCAATAAGAAATAACCACAACTGATTGCATAGTCAGTATCTAATTGAAATGATGAATATTCCTATTTAACTTATGGAGTTGGAATTACGTACGGCTGGGCCTGCGGCTGGGCTCATCCTATAATCGTCCTGTTCGGTTATGATTAATCGTCCTGTCGGGTTAGACATGCGTCTAGAGCCAGAAAGGCATCAGCCAATCACAAATGCGTTTCAGAACATGATCATTAAGTTGCCTACCTTTGTAGTAAGAAAACTGTAAAACACATCCAAACCTTAATAGCGAACGGGCTTGGCAATACTATCTGTAAGTGAGACGCAGTAAAACCTATAGACGAAAATCCAAGCCAAGAAGAGAAAAAACGCATCTATCCTACCCCTCGGCATGCCTTTTTCTAAATGTTTTACATAGTGTTTTGCCTATGTGTGTGCTGGCCGGAGGCCACCCTCACTGCCAATTAATAAATAACCCTTACTGGTAGGACTACCGAAGGGTAGAATTATAAGGGTAAAAGTACGGTGGAAACAAACACTGGGAAAATTCTTATAGTTTTCTCACTGCAAAAGCAGGCAACTTAATGATCATGTTCTTATGTGATTGGTTGATGCCAATCTGGCTCTAGACGCAAATACGGTTAGACGTATGTTTTTCTCACCTTCACTTGGATTTTCGTCAATAGGTTTCACTTCGTCACACTTACAATTTATTGCCTTGCTAGTTCTGTTTCAGGCTCGGATGTGTTTGGTTGCATATGGAATGGAGTCCCGTGTCACGTTGCACTACGCATGCTTCGTTGTTTGACGTTTTGTCGTTTAGTCGCAGTCATAAGCTCGTAAGACGTAATCGTAAGCGTAAGTAAAACTGTGCGAGTGTGTGAATTACGTGAAGTGAGAGGTGTTCGAACGTTCGAAGTGTGTGTTTTCGATTCATGCATGCATACGTCGATTTATCAGTGGTGCAATTGATAAAAAGAAGCTGATAACAGAGATAGATGGATAATCAATAGATAACAGGTAAGATTCTTTAAGTAAACAATAACTTAAAACATACGCAGCACGCACACATTCTGCAGTCTCCAGTGCAAGTCTATGGTCGTATCATTTCCGTATTTGGATCTTTGTTTATAAATAACTCGAAGTAATGATGCTCTTTTATCTATTAATGATAGAAACGTAAATATTTATGATAAGACTTGTGCATTAAGTACAATCTATAACCATTTCGCGACTTATTAATAGAATTATAAACGTTTCAAGTAACAGATTTTATTCGGTAGTTTGGTTAGATATGGACATGAACATTGCAACGGAAAGCAAACAAAAAAGTGTGGGTGGGTGTTGAGTGTGGTGTGGTTGTGTATGTATGTGTGGAAATTATTTGTATGCGCGCGCATTTTACAAATGTTTAATTATGCATTGAAATTACCATACACATGGCACCAATCAAACGAAGCTTTCAACCAGATCAACCCAAATTCTTGTATTATACTTTAATAAGTGCAGTCGTCCCACAAACATTGGACGAATCCATTTGCGAGACATAGGCACATTACCATTGCCCGAAGTCGCACATTCATTATTTGATTGACTTGACTCATCATTATTTATGTTTAGGAATTAACTTTTCTTCGAAAATTAATCCCACTGACCCATTATTTCTTGTAGTTTTGTGGTTTTGTCCGTTTTGTGTATGCAGTCACACCTGAATCCTTTTTTTCTTGGACTTGGATCAATTTCTAAATTTAGAGTTGTGATTCAAATATTGTTTGATGTATAAATGTGTAACCAGCAAGCTAATTTATGATTTGTTTAAATTTGTAAAAATTAATTACGAGAAATGAACGTTGATCGTTGAATCATTGTAGTGAAAATTCGCATTTTTTGTCATTAAGAATGCAGTCATTCCAGTCTTAAGGCATCAACCTTTAAGTGACTTTATGTTTCAACTTGATAGTTACCAATAAGAAGCGCAGAAAATAACAAATATTCTAATCTCAAGTGTTTTCTATTGCTGGAGTTCTATGAACTTAATCAAATGTTTACCTTAAACATCCTTGTTTACATCTTAATTAAAGTAATATAACCAGGGGTTCTGTTGAGATCTTATTTTTTACATTTTACATGTAAATAGTTGCGCGAATGCTTTCAAGATTATCAACTTTAATATTTAAAAATGTAAACATGTGGTGCACTTCCGTTTGTATATATATATATATATATATAAAACATATTGTCATCGAAATAATCATCTTAGAAGTCGATTCATTTTCAGAAATGATGTTCAAGTCGATACTGCCTTTCCTGTGCCTTACATTGGCAACCACTGCACAAATCGCCGAAAAGTTAACAGCCCAAAATCCCTGCGTATCAAAACCCACTTGTCATGAATGCATACAAACACCTTCTTGTGCGTGGTGCTTCAAGCACGACTTCGGCGAACGACCACGATGTTTTCAAACAACTAGTCGAGCAGCAGCTGCCTGCCCGGAGGAATATATTTGGAATCCTGACAATGTCCAGCAGATACTTTTAGCTAGGAATTTAACGAAGGCCCATGCAGCGGGAAGTGCTTTCGGTGGAAGTGGTATGGAATCGGGATGGAATGCAGAAAGGCATTCAAGTCACAGTTCGTCATCATCCAGTTCCTGGTCTTCGAATTCATGGTCCAGTTCGAGTTCCAGTGGTGGTTATGGGGAAAGTAACATTGTGCAGATATCACCACAGAGGGTTAACTTAAAATTAAGAGCTAGTAAGTTTTATTTTTCATTAAGATGCACAAATAGAAGTGAATTGTTTGTCGACTTGGTGAAACTCTAAAAAGTAGAAAACTGTAAATTTTAAAAGGCCGCTACTCAGTAGCGCCCAGTACTCCAAAAATGTAAAAAACAATAACATAAAATAACTTCTAGGACAATCTTACGATTTGTACATGCAGTACACCCAAGCTGAGGACTATCCAGTTGACTTATACTATTTGATGGATCTGTCAAAGTCGATGGAAGACGATAAACATAAACTCTCATTGTTGGGTGATCTTCTCGCCGAATCAATGAGGAATATAACGTCGAATTTCCGATTGGGATTCGGCAGTTTCGTCGATAAAGTTGTGATGCCTTATGTGAGCACCGTTCCAAAGAAGTAAGTTTTTTTTATATTAAATTGTTTCATTACTTAAAATCGAACAGGAACAAACCATGAACATGAACCTTACATTTTAGGAATAATATTTCTAGACTTTTCTTATATTTCTAGTGTTCTAGTAAATGTTGTTTTTGTGCTATGTTTCATATTTTTATATTGTCCTTGTTTTATTGCCGTTATTGTTGATAGGTTAAAAGCCCCGTGCACGAATTGCGCAGCACCTTATGGATTCCGTAATCATATGACTTTAAGCACAAATACCTCTAAATTTTCAGTAAGTTAATAGTTCTGATCATATCAAAAATCAGTTCTTGACCTTTATTTAGCATTTAGCGATAATATGAGAGCAATACACTGCGTTTAGGGATGTGCACTATGTTCCAATATTAATTAATTTGTCTTTGGTCTTGATTTATTAAAGTACAATGCGCGGATGCAGTTGTTCCTCCGTATTTAAGGTCTTGCTAACAGGGGCGTATTCAGGGGGAATATTAGACCACCCCTATTCGCTCTTTCAAATACGTATACATTACAAACACAAACTTTAAAAATAACAATTTTTTGCAAAAATACTAAAGACGGGGGAAGAACCCCCCCCTATGGCCCGGTCCTGGATACGCTACTGCTTGGTAATTATATCCAAAGAACACGGAGGATCAAATGCCGTTACAATATTAGCAAGGTGTTTGCTAATAATTAATATTATTGCATATCTACTTTGTATATTTGATAAATCTTGTAATTTTATGTCCTTGAGCTCGTTTAAAAATTTTCTCTTTACTATATTATTATTTTTCATAAAATCTAGTTCTACTTTAGTTTATTATGGAATGTCTTGGTTGCTAGCAAAAATATTTGTTTATTTTGGTTATACAATGTGTCTATTTTATGTTCTTGTTATATTTGCATGGGTTATCTATTTATTAGAAGGTTACAACTTGGAACAGGATCATCATCCATGAAATTGTCTTGTTATATGGCCTTACAGTATTAAGTCGTAAATCTATTTCCCGCCTTGTTATTTTTCCTACGACTCGACTCAATTTAGTGGTTTCTTTATTATCCAAATGGAAAAAATTTGATTCATATGCATACAGACAAACTTAAAAGCGTTAAAACTTAGTTTATGTATGTGATAACGGCATGAATCAGACATATTATCATTTATCATATTACCACATTTGATATTTGTGGGAATGACTAATAACAGGTCCGATTAAAACTTTAACATTTAAATCAGTGATAGCATTTACACCGGGTGCAATCTTTGGATGGCCTGTTATTCGTCAATAAAATACGTCAGATTCAAATAATTTTAAGGTAATGGCGGGAATCTGATTGCACTTGCACACTCAGGGTGCAAACGTTTGATTGCACACGGTCCAAACCGGTTTGCTATCGCTTATCACTTATTTAAATATTGTAAATTGGGAAATTTCTCAAAAAAATCAAACAAGTTTTTTTTAAAGAGAAATTATTAAGTCGGTCCTGATATACATACACACAAAACAAATAACACGAAAAAAAAAGAAACGAAAAAGTCAATTTGCATGTAGATGTTTAGTCTTAAGTTATTGATTATAGTTTGCGGGAGCCATGCGATGGCTGTGCAGCGCCGTACGGTTTTCGACATGCAATGCGATTGGACACCAACACAAGAATGTTCTCCGTAAGTTTTGCTTTCCGCAAAAAAAAAGTAACGCCACTTAATGCAACAATAATCGAAAACAAAACGAAAATAATTGCGGCCATAACTCTGCGATCTTAGTTTTAATCCGGTTTTACTTTTGTGAGATGTGATAATGATTTTTCAGTTAACGACAGTGTGACTAAACGTAATAACCGTTTCATCATCATCTCATTCATAATTTTGAGAGTTGTAAGTTTTAACTCATAACAGAATAAATTAATTGTAACAACAAAGACGAATATAAACCTAGACACACACACACACGTCCACACGACGTATTTACGCCTCGTTTGAACGAGTTTGTAAATAATTTTTCTTTATTTTGCATTCATAGGGTTTGTGCATGGAAATTTTTATTAATCACTGCATAATTCATGCATACTAAAAGATTTTCTTGGATCAGTAAAAGAATAATAAAAGTATGTCAATTAATATATTTCATAACTTCCATTTTATTAATTTTATTCTTCTATCTTGTTTGTATTGTTTTTTTAATAATAGTGCACATATTTAGTTTCCTATTTGCTTTTATTAATTGTTTTTCATGTTGTTATCAAATTTTCAATGTTGTATTCAATTTTGTAATATATTTTAGACGCTTGTAAAAGATGCAGCAGTATCAGGTAATTTGGACGCACCGGAAGGTGGTTTCGATGCAATTATGCAAGCGATTGTCTGTCGCGACCAAATTGGTTGGAGAGACAAAGCCCGAAGGCTTTTAGTCTTCTCAACGGATGCTGGTTTTCATTATGCTGGAGATGGCAAAGTAAGTAAACGAAAATTTTAAGTTTTTGTGGTTTTCTTATTGATTGATTTTAGTTGGGTGGTATAATTCAACCAAATGATGGTCACTGTCACCTCGACAATGGTCTCTATACGCATTCAAGTATTCAAGATTATCCTAGCATTTCCCAAATAAATTTGAAAGTGAAACAGAACGCCATAAACGTGATATTCGCCGTCACAGAAGAACAAATCAGCATTTACAAGAAACTGCAAGAAAACATCGAAGGTTCATCCAGCGGGAAACTGTCGAACGACTCATCGAATATTGTAGATTTAGTAAAAGAACAATACCAACAAATCTCGTCAACAATCGAAATGAAAGACAACGCAACGAGCACTATAAAAATAAATTACTTTTCAAGATGTTTAAATGGCACAGGGCCGGAACGCAAGACAAATAAATGCGGCGACATTAAAGTGGGCGATGTGGTGACCTTCAAAATCGAAATTGAAGTCACTTCCTGCCCACCAGATCCGAAAGACTGGCGTCAAACGTTACAAATCTATCCGGTGGGTATTAACGAAAGTCTTGTCGTCGATTTGGAAATGTTATGTTCGTGTCCATGTGAACACCCTGGTGATATCGGTTTTAAACAGTACGCGGAGGAATGCAGTGGTTATGGCACTTACAAATGCGGGATTTGTGAATGTGATAGTTCGCATTTTGGTCGTTACTGCGAATGTTCAGCGAGCGAAACAGAAAAGATAAACGACTCATTGGGTTGTCGCCCAGATAACACCAGCACCATCGATTGTTCCGGCCGTGGAAGCTGCGTATGTGGTCGTTGCGAGTGCAACATTCGAGCCAACGAAGACGAAAAGATCTATGGCAACTTTTGCGAATGTGACAACTTTTCGTGTGATCGTCGCGAAGGAAAGATATGCAGCGGTCCCACACATGGTACTTGCGAGTGTGGTACTTGTACTTGTAAGGAACCATGGGGTGGTTCCGATTGTAGTTGTAAAATGACGAATGAAACTTGCTACGCACCGGACCGCATTGATGGTGAGATATGTTCGGGTCATGGGGATTGCGTATGTGGCGCTTGTAAATGCCAGAATAATGAGGAGGGAAGATATTCGGGGCGTTATTGTGAAAAGTGCCCTGTAAGTTGAAACATATTTTCTTGTTCTAGGGAGAGAGAGAGAGAGAGAGTTGATTTTTTGTACTTTTTAGACTTGTTCAGATCGTTGTGAAGAGTTCAAACATTGCGTTCAATGCCAAATGTACAAGACTGGACCTTTAGATGAAGAGGAGTGTGCCAAGAATTGCACCAAATTCACGCCTATTGGTGTTGAAAAGGTCGAAGCCAAAGAGGAAAATGATGAAAACCTGTGTCCGTTTTACGATGAGGACGATTGTCGTTTTGCTTATGTTTACTACTTTGATGAGCAAAATAGGGTTGTGGTTAAAGCTCAAAACGAACGCGAATGTCCACCAAAAGTAATTAGTTCCCGTCAATAGTTATTTTTATCGTTAATATTCTCGTTTTATCATAAATTCTAGGTTTTCTTGTTGGGAATCGTGTTGGGCGTTATGGCCGCGATTGTTATGATAGGTTTGGCCGTTTTATTGCTTTGGAAATTGTTTACAACGATTAAGGACAAAAGGGAATTTGCCAAATTTGAAAAGGAACGACAAATGGCCAAGTGGGATACAGTAAGTCGTCTCTTTTTTTTATTATGCCCGAAATTATTGATTTATGATCTTTTTGTGTACAGGGTGAGAATCCAATATACAAACAAGCAACGTCGACCTTCAAAAACCCAACGTACGCTGGTAAAGGATAAATATAATTCGCAATGCGACATACGTAAACGTGTCGTTTTATTTAGAACGAAAGATAGCTAAACAATTCGAGAACAAAATGCACTTAAACGACACAAAAACCGGCAAAAACTCGAATTCAACAACAAAGCCATTTAATACTTTTTAATCTCACACGACTTCAACGAGAGCAATAACAATTACTAATCTCATTTTAATTTTCTGACTGATAAATAATTTTATTACGATGCACTTTTTATTTCTGATATTTGGTGCAGTTACAGATGCGCAGTGTTTATTTATTTTAATTACCGCGCGTAATTTTCCAATCGAAAAAAGAAAACAGTTTTGTTCCAACACTGTTCCAACTAGTCTGCAACCAAAATTGCGATTTGAATTGTCAACTAGTTGTTGGAACAAAACTAATGCAATTTCTCAAATATTATGAATCTCTTTGTCGATTGAGGAAAACATTTCATTTCTATATCGTGTGTTCATCTTTTTTAAGATAATCGTGTACATAAAAATGCAGATCGCCGCGCATTACGTAAATATTTAAATTTATGAATTTACGAAAACGCTTTTCTAGTTTTCAAGTCATTTTGAATTGATGTGCCCAAAAAATGAATAAGAAATTTATAAGAATGCAATTATGATGCCATTTTATACATACTGATTGTTCCAGAAAAAATTAGCGTGTAGGGGATTTCGAAGGTGAAAATTTGACTTTTCCTATTTTCTGAATTTCAACGAACACGCAGTATACTTGTATTTAATAGGTCTGTTCCAACAAAGTAGCAAACTAGTTCGGAATTGTCCGACTGCTCATGCGTCGTACAGTTCGGAACTAGTTTGGTGCATTGTTGGAACAAGCCTATTATATTTAAATAATTTAGAGCGTAAAGTCTTAATATATTTATACAATAATCTTTTTAGAAACGAAAATATTTAAAACGTGTTCAAAGTATATTCTATATATAATATTATTTTAACGACTAACATTTTGATTTATTTAATGTGCCTTACAAACAAACAAAAAATTAAGGGAAAGTCCATTTACATATTTTACTTTGTCTCACATTGTCAGTAAGTACTTAATGAAAAGGCAAGCTAATCACGGATCTGAATTAATTATTATTAATATACAATTTCCTAAACTGTAAATTTTTAATAAATAAAACAATAAATAATATAACGGATGCCGGGTCGGACCGCATAATTTTCCGACCATGTATCAAATTGGGTGGAAGTTATTTACTTTTCAATGATGAAAATTAATTATTCGAGAACTACAAAATGTTTGACTACATCTCATATTTCCCCTACCCCTGCCTGCTTATTAATCTTGGAAATTTTGAATTTCCCGCATTCGATTCGAGCAAGTTCGATTATCTTCGTGGAAAGATGGCAGCCATTTTGTTTAACACTTCAAATTTCTCCATGTGTGCACGTTTTTTTATGAAATTGAACTAATGTCTTACAATTGTTACTGTTAGATTTAGCACAACGATATAAGTTTTATCTCTGAGAAAACTTCTGATTTACAAAATAGATTACAACTTCGATTGGCGATTGGAAAGAAAATGGACTGGAATCCTAATATGCGCATGCGTGCAATTTGTATAAAAATAAATTAACAATTGACGTGTTTTTTCCTTTTGTTTAATGTAATAAAAAAGAGCCGGTTTCAATTGTTCTTTCAGTAAAATTCGAGTAAAAATTTAACTTTTTACCGTACCAAAAATTATCCGTCAAATAAATGTCATATTGCCCTTGAGCTATTACTGAATGTCATCCTTGGCAGTGAACGAGAAAACAACAAACGGAGCGGACGTTCAAGAAGGGATCCAAGCAAAAAGTGATCGCTGCATTTGGTCGTTCTAAATTTAACGCGAAAATCCAATAGAAATAAGTGTGTTGCGTTATACGATACGTTGTAATATAAATGTAGAGTTCCAGTGCGCGCGTGACACCATCAATCATTAGGTAAATCGAATTCTTTATGCATGAAAAATCACTTTGTATCTTCCACCACACAATCGTTCAATTTCCTTGCAATTTACGCAAACGTAGATGGTATTTGTTTGAAAACAAAAGCTTTATGCGTTTGCAATTGTGAGCGAAACAGTGAAAGCATACATTTCGTACTTTCGTCGCCGTTCTCAATTCTCATTTTGAGTTTATAAACTAAACAAGCTTACTCGAATAAACGTCACATATTTGTTGAAAGTAGAGTGGCGAAAAATGCGCACAATTTAATGCGGCTCGATTCATTCAATATTCTCTTCCTAGTGCTATATATTCCTAGTACGACGTAATATTTTAAGTTTAGTTTAATGTTTGTGGTGGACAGTTCACAAATAACAGGCGTGTCGTGCACTCTGCATATTATTTAGACAATTTTTTCTTTTATCTGGTTTGTGAAAAAAGCCTAGCCTAGCTATCGGTTCGGTAATTTAGCTTGGAGGTGATAGTTGTTTTTGGACATACACATACAAATAGTGCATAAATAAATTGCGTACATTGCATAAAATTAATTGCTACGGGAGTAAATCGCTCAAGGTAATTTAATTGACTAAAATCGTCTAAAATGTAAGAAATAAGAACACATTTTCTTTTGTTCACAAACTTGTAAACAAATCAAAATTGTTGCATTGATGCACGTATGGTAAAGAACGTTTTAGAAAATGTCAAGGTTGTTTCAGGAAATTTCCAAATCCAAAATCTAACAAATAATTAAAATAAGTAAGTAACACTTGGATGGCTTATCAAGAGCGTTAAAATCGTGAAACTGCGTTGTCAAGCAAGGCAGACCACAAATGTTTGATTTCGTGAACCATTAAACTGGGAAACACATTGAAAGTACAAATTATGAGATTACCATTTGGTCATTAAATATATTATGTAATATCCAATTGGCTAATTGCCTGCGAATAATTAAATTTGTTTAAGGATATGATTTGTTTTAAGATTGTGAGAGTACAAATTTTTTTTGCCTGTTGAGTGTTTTTCTCCTTCTGTGATTCATGTTGATCGCAAAAATATTATTACGTGCTGTTTTTATTATTTGTTGTGGTGTGTTAATGTAAATGTTAGGTTGAGTAAATTAAAATCACCTGACTAACTTGTACCGCGCAATAAAACAACGCAAACGATAAAACACAAAACCGATTCGCGACGAACGAACGATTCCAAATACAACAAATCAGTCGTCAACCTATTCCTCGAAGGACGTTTCATCCATTGTTTATTATTTCAAGTACTTCATTCAATTTGCTTTGAAAATATAAGTATAATTAATAAAATTACTATTTATTTGAAACCAAAAATAATAATAAGTGCTTCCAACTTTTCTTTTTGAACGTATAAAGTTGAACGAAACAAGATTTGCTTAAAAAAACAGAAATATAAAGTTTCAGATTTAGTACCTACTACAAAAAGAAAGAAAAGATTCCAGAGTGCCAGCTATAATTATAAACCAATTACATTTAGGTATGTTGAGAGTCGTAGTTTTTTTTTGTGCTTTTCTGGTATTTTAAATTTAATTTAAGAAACTAAAACGAAAAACTCCTAAGTTAAAACGCAATGCTTATTTCGTTTGGACCAATTCCATTCCAACAAATGCGTACACAAAAATTAGTAAACAACTCAAATAATTGAGTTATCTTCTTGTTTGTTTGCTTGCAGAATACGCTGTTTCAGCACCACATCAGCGAGTGAAGTTACTCAAGTTTGCAATAATTTGCGTCATATCAAAAAACATTCAAGACCAAGACCACGTCATTCGTAATTTATAAATATTTTAACAAAAATGATGGATTATTTTCATCGTGCTGTCGACTATGTAAACGTAAACGTTTTCAAAAAGGGTGAAAAGCCACAAATTGAAATTGAAGAACCAATGTCCAAATTAGACGGTTACTTGAATTTCATCTGCAAACTAGTCATCTGGGAAGACCCCACATTAACATGGATTAGTTTTATTTTTATTAACTTTGTGTACTCGTAAGTATTTCTTTTCGATACTTGTACCTAATTTTCTTATTTTTATTTGCTTTGTTAGTTGAAATTTGAAAATGTTATTAAGTACATTTGTTTTTATGGTACTTAAATCAATGAATGAATATTAATATATTTGTTTTGTTCTTTTGTAGGATTATAATATATTGCGAAACAAGGTTTTTTTGCATTGTATTCACAACAGCAGCTATCCTCGTGACCCTCGATTACTATGACGAGGCAATCAATTTTAAGAATTTGAAACGATACGTTTACTTCAGAGACATTACCGATATGTGCTCCTCGTGTATGTATAACATGCATGTGTGGAAGCGGGACAATCCTTCATTCGTAAGTACTTACTTATCAAATGTCTATGACCGGAACAGACAAACCCACACCACCAATTTATTTAAATAAATCAATTCAAAATATTTCATCAAATTATTTGAATTTAAAAAACTTAACCGTACAATTAAATTCAAAGAATGAATGCATTAGAAGTGGAATGGCCTTACCCGTTTGAGACAGAGTACGATGATTGGTAGGTACCTAATCGTTTCTCTTCTTACCCCGAAAGACAAAACGAAAGCAAATAGCGTCGCGAAATGCTTTTTTTTATTGCATAAAATTAAAATTTAAACAATCTTCGTGTTTGGTATTGGTAGTGGAACTCTCCTTCTATTAGGCTGCGTTTCCATATGGCGATTTGCGTTTTGCGAGAGTGCCCTGATTGGCTGAAAAGTGCCCGATATGAAACGAATCGACAGTTCGATTTATATCGGGCAGTTTTCAGCCAATCAGAGCTCTCGCAAATCGTAGCCTTAATAATTGGACGATAACGGGTTGTCTAAAAACGAATTTTCCCACTTTCACTCCATTCCAGTTCCAGTTCGTAAACATTCCAATGCTGTTAGATACCATCCTTATCTCTATGTGTAATATATTGCTGATTATTGAATAATTTTATCTACTTGTTTACAAGCATACAAATATTTTTGAAATTCATTTGATTTGGTCTGTTTACGTATTCTTTCATTAACGAAAAATTGCGTTTCAGTTTTGTGGAGTTATGACAACATTTTTCCTCACACTTAGTTTCATTGGACGCACAATTTCCGGCCGAGTTTTAACGTACTTCTTCTTCCTGAGCGTATATTTTGGTCCAACATTAATCAAACTTGCACCAAGGGAGGTTCAGAATACTTTCTTGCAATTTATAAACGCAATACGGACAACAGGTAATCAAAAATTGTGATACATTTTCTATTGCTTTGTTTAACACTTAAAATTGCGCTTATATTTGCAGATATTGTAGCTGAAAACGAACTAATTCCTTTGATAACCGAAGATTTCGATAACGATGATATCAATGACGGCGACAGTTTGAAAACCGATCGTACCCAAGGTAATTAATTTTTATATTTTGTGCATTTTTTTGCCATCGATTTTGTTACAGATTCAATAACAACTTCACTTATAAGTGGTATAACATCAATGCCATCATACTTAGATGCAGATAATGAAGTAAACGATCTGGAGGAAGACGATTTGTTACCTGAGCATCGATCACTATCAGGATTTAGTCGAAGAATAGATTATTCTAGCGATTCGGACGATTCCGATCATCATGATGGTATGCACTTTGAATCGCAGCATTTCATCAAAGACACATCCAGCAGTGATGATGAATGCTACTCAAGAGAAATAAAATTCACTGATGTCGACGCGACCACGTCTGCCAGACCAAATTTGTCGTTGGGTGCCGGTATGGTGAGCAGTTTAGCGGCTGTAGGCACCAATATACTAAGCAATCTACAATCGAATTTTGCTAGTCAAGCTGCAACTAAAGTCGATAAGAAAATGCGTCGTGATAGTAGCGACAACAGCGATTTCGAAATTATAGATAAAGACGACGCAAATGATACGTAACAAGCGTAAAAGCAACAAGTAAAGATGCAGTGGAATCAACGATCCACAACATCTTCTTTTTAAATTACCAATTGTTTTTAATCGATTAATATTTAAAGAATAATATTTATTTTGTGATAACTATTTAAACTTTTGAATTTACTAATAGAATAGGTTTTAATTTATTTTTTAATTTATAAGAAAAAAAATCAATCAAGTGAAATATGAAACACTTAATTATTTAAGATCGAAACGGTATTGCTCCATGAAAATCAAGTTTTAATAATAATGTCTCGGATGCTGCTTTTAAATTTTTTATTGTATCAAATTTCTTCACAATCATCATCGTGTGAAGGTGAACTGTCATCACTTGCATTAGCATCGTTAAATTCATTTGCTTTTGTTGGTTGCATATTGATTCGTCGAGGCAATGCTGATTCAAAAGCATCTTTAAAAGTTTTACCTTCAATCACTCTGAGCAAAATCTCAAATACCTGGTTAATTGTGAATACTTTTCGAACTTTTATGGAAAAGTATTCACCAATGGGTAACTGTCCATGTTGTATTCCTTCTTTGACGGCTTTATCGTAACAAACTCCCTGAAAGAATTGACGTAACAATATTTTTTGCAGTCGTAAAACTTAAACGAAAAGGAAAAGCAACATACTTTATGAGAATTGTGATCGACAAGTCCACCAATGATATAAACCTTGTCTGCTTCTAATTCAGTAATGACATTTTCACTTTCACTAGTTAAATATACCAATTTCTCTTTGGAAAATACATCCAGATAACTCTTCTCATGAAAATTAATGTCCCAATACTGATAGCCATTGTGCTTTGTCATTTCCTCTTTGCATTTTCCTTCGAAATTCGTCAAATGTAATTGCATTGGTGTGTTTGACCTTCTGTTCTCTGTGTATACTCTCAGTATTTGTTTCGTTACTTTGCCCAAATCCTAAACAATTGCAATTGTGAGTATTAACAATAGTTATTATTATATTAGCGATTATGATAGCCATTGTTCACGAGAATGAGGTTTGCGTAATTCATCAGAGCGAATAATGGCCATAATCGCGAATATAATACTATGCTTTTTCTACACCTTGCACTATCTTTAACA
>JARJEB010025944.1:0-12351 GCA_030264535.1 Liometoxenus newtonarum
ACTGTCTCTTAAGAAAATCTTAAAGCATTGTATATGATAGATATAGAAGGATAGATGCCTTAACGAACCGCTTTCAGTACTAGAATGGCTTTATTATGAAAGCAAATTTTAAAAATAATGTTTTAGCATTATTATTTCATATCATATAAGGTGTAATATCAATAATGCGTTCGCCGAACATATGCAGTAAGTTCATTGCTAGTAGGCACTTTGATTGCGCAGTACATTGTGCGCATCAACAAGTTTCACACATTAAACATTAAAAACACGCGCGAGAATTCAAAAAGATGAAACGATATCGTTCGTAATCAAAATGAAAGCACGAACTTCAAACTTGACATTGACCTGTTTAACAAATGCGCGACACATGAGCTGCGTGCAACAGGGTTAACAATAGCAACAATCAATTCAAATTTGGCGCGCATTTGTGGGAGGGCACTTACTGAATGCGTTCGCCGAACCCAGAATAATAATAAATTATGATTTGACGCATTATTACGTTGCCTAGGTTGAAGAAAAATGAAGCAACATGAAATTGAGATGATTAATCATTCCTTAATTACTTTACAGCATAGAAGTATTTTCCAGGAGTTAAAATATATCTTATTAGGAAACTTTTTAACATTTTAAGATTTTTAAGAAAAAATTAAAAAATAATGTCTTGAAAATTATTTGATTTATGCTTTTTCATGGTCTAAAGAAAAACTTCAATCATCAAAATTCCGAATGTACGGGAATTTAGGTTTGTGGGATGTAAGATGCATTTGTCATACATAAAGTTTTCCTTCATGTTTCATTTCGGTACGTATCGAACTTGAAAAAACAAAACGATAAAAGCGACTTTGCATGAAGCCGAAAAACCGAAGAAAGATGGAAAATATATATCTAAGTATATCCAGATGCATTAGGGTCTCTTCCAGTTAAGTTTAGACGTATTTCTCGAGTCCGTACATAAACAGGCGGGCGAAGGACGAAGATAGATGAGAATGTTTCCGCCTAAGCCAACAATATGGACAGTCTGATTGAAAGGCCGGACGTAACCGGCTTTAAGGAATAACGAACAACGAATTTAGACTAGGACGAAAATTCTTAACATATGGATCCAGAAAAGTAACCCGATTCAGCAACCATATGTATGAACAATTTAAAAAGTACGTCAATTCTTACTTTTAGAAAGTATTCTTAGATATATCACGAAATTTGTTGGAAATTCCATTATCCTACTGAAATACCTTTTTACAATAAATTAATGACATTAATTTTGAGCACTTTTACAATTCTTATCAGGGTCAGAAATGGATCATTTGAACCACAAAGACTTTTGTGAACAAGTATTTTTTTCGATTATAGGATTACACAGAAACTTCATATTTCTGACACGAAAAGTAAGTATTTGAAACAGATGTTTGAAGTAAGGCATTTTGGCATAAGCAAGGTCCACAATGGTCATTGAGGATGAATAAACTTGTTTCCAACAGAATAAGAAGCAACTTCGAAAGAAAAACTCGTCCAAATTATTACTCCAAACAGTGACGATTGTATACCTTGCGTTTATTTGACTGTCGAACATATCAGGTAGCGCACGCTATGTTCGCAGCTAAAATTTACGAGCCAAACTCATGGCAGTGGGTATTTGTATTGCTAAGGACACACCGACGGACTGGGACACACTACGATAACAAGTCAGTGCATCAGTATGATTAGTGTGAGAGAAATATTGATGATTCTTGGAAAGCGTGTTGAATCTAAATTCGAGCTGTGTGAGTTTTTTGAAGGACCCAACCCTTGAGAAAGAAGTTAACGATTGATGAACAATTTGTGAACAATCATTTCAGATAGGATAAGGAACAAAATTGACAGCTGACAGTAACGACATGATCATAAAAATGAATTATTTTGATCGTACATTGCCTGGCATGAGTTTGACTCGTTTATTTTTGCTGCGAACATTGCGTACGCTACATGTTGTGTTGGATGGTAAAATAAACGTTACATTATTATAGTTACATTATAGCTAGCTTTTTGTTTGACGAGATATGGACTCTGTTAAATTTCATGCAAAACATGCAATGTACCCAGGTATCGCGAAAAATATCAATGGTTCAGTTTAAAAAATTTGCAACCTAAAATTAACCAATTATATGCATTACGTGCAGGAACAAGAAAAATTAGGAACTACTGGCTTAGGCAAAAGGGGCACAAAGTTCCTTGTTTTACATGAAATCCTCTCAGTTTCATTAAACATTTGGATGCAAGAAAAATTAGCATGACAGATGTATGTCACGGACCTAATATAAGTTTTCTGAATAGACCTCAGATCACGAAGTGATCAATAGACCATATTAGTGAGGCTAGAATCTTAATTTCCCGTGCGACCCGTGCTGAAATGGCTATAATGTAACCTAAAATTTAAATGTAATTTGAAATACTTCGAAGTATAGAGCAGTTCGGAATGATGTCAAAGATAACTATAACATAAATAAATCTGATTGGCTAATCACTCCAAAAACAACGAAGCCAAAAAGTCTGGTTGGCACTTTGACAGCATCCATCAGCTGTTCTGAAATGCCTTATTAGATTTTTAAGGAATCGAACATAAGAAATATGAATTTGGCGTTATCTAAGATTTTGACTGGCTTATTCTCAATGTATATAAGTTACTCTGCCTCGTAATATTTACTGTTTAATAAAGTGATTCCCAACTAAGCAAATGTCGGAACAATAGATCTGTCAGAACTAGAAAATAGTGAGATTGCGAGCTGCCGTTTTCTGACGCTTGGTATTCGTCTAATTGGTCATCTCCCCGTTATCATTACGTTTTATCCGGTTTGAAGTTTGTCACTATACTTCTGAAAAATTTCAACTTTCCGATCAAAATTACTTTTACGATCGACGAGTTCTACGAATTCGTAGTGTGCATGGTCGGAAAGTTGTGAGGTGCGAATCCGTGCCGATTTATTTTTTCATGGGGCTGCGTTTTAAATTTTCCGCTCGAAAAGGGTTGTCTCGCTAAAGGAGTCTATTATAGTTTCCTATTCTCTTTGATGGTTTTGATATTTCGAAATACCAACCAAACAAAAAAAAATCATATGAAATAAGTCGGTGCGTTAAAATCGCACCGCACAACTTTCCAACCGTATCCACTACCTACTATTTCGAAGAACTCGTCGATAGTAAAAGTAATTTTGAAAAATGACATCGATTACACGATTTTATATCACTAAATTTCTTTAGATATTCCACTCTCCGATCAAAATTAGTTTTAAAATCGACGAGTTCTACGAAAGAGTAGTAGATACGGTCGGAAAGTTGTGCGGTGCGATTTTAACGCACCGATTTATTTCATATGTAAAATAAATTCAAAAATTTGTGCGGTACATATCCGTACCGATTTATTTAATATGTAAAATTAATTAAATAAATTGTGCGGTGCGAACCCGTACCGATTTATTCATTTCGACAATTTCAATATTAATAACATAATAACGATAACCTTCTTATGAAGTTTATATTGTCAATTCAGAGTGTCAGCGTGTTGGAAAGTCACAGGGGTGAACTGCTAACTTTAGCGGTGCTGGGCAAAGTCTGTTTCGGTGCCTATCCAATTAAACAAACTCTGTAGCGGCGAGTTAGTTCCTCAGCAATGGCCAGTAGATCGCAATCTCTTAAGACGTCGTGGAACGGCGTGGAATATTTGAGCGAATCTTGTAGTGAGGGCACGCCCCTGGATTGTCCGAAATGTTTGTGGGTTTGTGCGTTATTATTTATTTTACATTTAATTGACTTTATTGCGATGCGACATGTGGATATATATCTTGAGTAGATGTTATATGTATATATTGTATATAAGTTATATTGAGGTGTTATAATTTAAATTGTTGACTTGTCTGTTCGACGGTTTGATTGCTAGTCTTGACTTGTTTGTTCGACGGTTGGATTGCTAGTCAGTCATTGTCGACTGTTTACTTCGACGCTTTGATTGCTAGTCATTGCTATCCGCAATCGCAGTATATGGAAGAACAATTCTCCTTCCATCGTCAACGTAAAATGCCTGCGCACAGATTTACAAATTCATGCGCAAGCAACGCAATTAACACTTAATACAATAAATAAATCCTAAACAAAGTCTGTATACTTGGATTTGCAGACTGTATAAGCTCACGCTGGCAGCGAGCTACAGGGGTATTTGATTGAAAGGATTTTGGGCTGCAGCTCTTAAGACCATGCCCAAATCCGCCTCTACATGCCTTTATTATATTCTTGTACCTGTGATTGTTATTCTGGCCATTCATTGTTTGAGATTGTTACTAATTTGAAATTTTAGGAATTAATATCTCACAAACTAAGCATCCTACGAGAAAATATTATAGATATTGAAATGTAGAGAATTCGAATCTTTACAAGAACGTGTTTTTTGTTTCCCACTTATATGTAAATTTTTGTTTGACATTCAAGTAAAGTGCCCTTCTTTACCAACTGATTTTATTTATATTTACTCCAGGCTCAAGTTTGATAGACAGTTGCCCACGTACCAAATTTCATCCGTGTCCGTTGTTTGGTTTTCCTGGAATTTTTCTAACAGACACACACACACACGGACATCATTCTAAAATCCACTTTTTCAGACTCAGGGACGCGAGATTCATGGAGATTCGTCGAAAACCCGAGTTCGATATTTTGCTTATCTGTCTATCTTTTCTTTATTATACCTTGGTAAGTTGGAAAGTTAAAAATACGGTGAGGGACACCGCACACCTTTCGGATACTTAGTCTAACTACATGACGAAATTAGTTGCAGAAACAAAAAAACGCCTTCCAGCGTCTTTTTGTCTCTGCAACTAATTACGCCATCTAGGTACACTAAGTATCGCAATGTTGCGCGGTATCCCGCGTGAAAATTGTTGACATAATTGCAGCTACGCACTAAAACAAAAGACAGTTTTAGCAGAAAAGCAATTTTTTAGGACTCAGGGGAGCGATATTCGTGGAGATTCGTCGAAAACCGGACATCGAATTTTTGGGGTAAAGTGGCCTTCTTTACCGCCCGATTTTGCACAATTTCGAACCAGGTCGTCTCATGCTGGTTCTGAACCTGCACACCAAGTTGCTCGGTTCGGCTGGAAGATTGTACACAATAAATTTGACATTTTAGGAATTACTATCTCACAAACTACGCATCCTACGAAAAAATGTTGCAGATATTAAAATTTAGACAATTCAAAAGTCTACAAGAATTTATTTTTTGTTTGACAGTTGAATGGAAATTTATGTTTTGACATTCTACTACAAATTCGATAGTGCCCTTCCTTACCGACTGGTTTTGCTCAATTTCGAACCAAGTCGTCTCTTTCCGGTTCTGAAACTGCACAACAAGTCTCGTCTCGATAAGTTGCTCGGTTTGGCTGGAAGTTTGTACACAAAGAATTTGTCAATTTAGGAATTAATATCTGACAAACGGTGCATCCTACGAGACAATGTTAAAGAAGTGAAAATGTTAGGAACTATAATGTCTATAGGAACGTATTTTTTGTTTGACAGTTTTATGTAAATTAATTTTTTGACATTCAAGTAAAGTGCCCTTCTTTACACACCAGGTCGGAAGATGGCAGCTCCAAAGCCGCGTTCCAAGTTTCATTCCGATCGGTTGTTTGGTTTGGCAGGAAGCTGTGTCACAGCATACATCCACACACACACACACACACACACACACACACACGCGCGCGCGCGCGCGGACACACACGGACACCAGGCCAAAAACTATTTTTTCTGACTCAGAGGAGCGAGATTCGTGGAGATCCGTCGCAAACCGGACATCGAAATTTTGGGGTGAATCCGATACTTTCTTATACATACCTTCGGCAGTATCGGAAAGTAAAAACTGCCATATCGCAAAGCATCAGTCTTGTTGAAACCTATAGAATATACGCTTTGAATATTTTCTAGAGATTATAAATATACAAATAAATATTACCTGTGGCCTTAAAACGTAATACACAATAATTGTAAGAGTTCCACAACGTAATTAGAAAGTCAATTTTTCTCAGCAGCGTTCACTGTTTATTCATGTGCAAATTATTCCTAAATCTGCTTAATTTATATAAGTAAATCATAAGAGATGGAAAGTATGAAAATGTCATCTTAATTTACAAATTTATTTAATTAATTAATTGAAATGTGTATACCGACCTTTTTAAATTATGTCTTAGGTAAATGAAACGCTCCAGTGACCTATTTTCCTTTGTTAACTATAAGCGTTGCTATAAGTATAGATGGTAGGTACCGTATATACACCGATAGAAATATTTTCAAATAATAATACAAAATTCCAAAAATATGACTTAACTTATATGTTAAAATTGATCATTTTATCACCTCATAAAACGTTATAGGATACAATATTTAAAATGTTGTTAAAGCTCGTATAAATTATTATTTTAATGACATTACATGCTTTTCTAAGATTTGTATTCATCATACCGGTTTTAAATATAACAACACAATTTACTATATTTAAAAAAAATTGTTAATATTAACACCTGAAAATGTGCGTGTTTCAAACCACCTCGTGCTGTATTGTATATTATTGTGGTTGTAAGTTTTACAACTACAACGCGTATCAACAAAGGGCTAATGGCGTGCAATAAATGCTTCTGCGACTGGGAGCATCCAGACCACATCAACGGTTAGTACCTAAACTGTTTGTAAGTAACAAAGTCACACAATGAGTATCATACCTACAAACTAGGTAAGTATTATTATTTACATTCAAATTAATTATTCTATATTGTCACGAAGTGACTTATCTCCGTTCCACAGATTCATAAGAATTTCGGAAATCATTTTATTTACTTATTATTGAACTGAATTAAATTGTTATATAAATTACTATTGTTTAACATTGGTAATTGGTACGAGTCAGCAAATTCAGCTGCTAAAGAATAATACTAACAAGATTAACGAAGTATAAACTATATACCACTAATTAAAGACATTGAGGCAATAATCAGTTTTTTCCTTACAGAGACTTTTAATCGCATATAGGTACCGCATGCATATTATTTATTTTAGAGACTGATTTTGCATGTATATTTCATAACGTTATAATTGTGAATGTACTTTTAATAGTATTTTATAGTGCATGCAAAATAATCAATTTTTTTCTGCATACTAATTGCACGTATTCTATCTCTAGATCAGGGTAATAATTTACTTAATTTAATCAGTGTATATTTGTGCCATGTGTTCGAGTATGATTACAGTTTCATTGAGATAATACACCCGACAAAACAGCCAAAGAAAGAAGTAAGACAAAAACGACCCAACTACGTGCCAGTTTCCGTCATACAGGAAGAACAAGGAGAACAATTTCGGCACCAGAGGGGCGAGACGACCTACCAACACTATAAGCGAGTTACGAACATCAGAAGAAAAGAAGATATGGTTCAAACACCGGACGTGAGACAATGCTGTTTTAAGCAAAAACAGAATACCGCCATAGACGTCACCAAACACCACGAGAAGAGCATACTACTATGATATCTGGCAGCCACGAAATCTACATATTAAAACAGAAAAATAAAGCGCAGCTAATAGTTACAATTAGTGAATTACGAGCTTCAGAAGCAAAGAAAATCGACGTGGAAAGTCCGAAAACGCGAACACTAGACGGGAACCTCGCTGTTTCGATTGCAGAAAACCAGGGCACTACGCCAGGACTAGCTGGCTAAACAAGAGAAGAATACCAGAAGAGACAGGAGGCACACTATAGGCAAAGTAATTACCAGTAGAAACCGATGGCAGCCAGGAAGACACCAGAGTTAGAAGGGAAAATTTTTAGAATTAACGCTACAATCATAAGGAGAAGTACATTATTAATAATAGTGTGTATGAAATTTTAATTAATCATAAAGCTAGGATAGACTTTGAGAAAAATATCAAGTTTAAAACAACGGAGAAAAAACACTAATTAAATTTAAAGACAGCGAAGACACAGAAACAGCGATCGCAATGGAAGGAAATTCCACAAGAGATCAAAATGCCGTATCACCCCAAGCCTGAAAAGAGCAGTGAGAGGAACAGCCACCAACAAAAAGAAGGAAGAAATCAAAATTGGATCCACTGCAACTAGAGTCAATCATCGTCAGGACACATCAAAGAAACAGAAGGCATTCCGTATCAAGTCAGTCTTCAGCAACTAAGTGCAATGAAAAATTTTCAACATCACCACCAGTTAACTAGTAATAGTGGGTTCTACAATATCAAAAACGATTTGGTCAACACAGTGGTCATGGTATATGTAATCGCCAACGCCATCACCAGGATATAGCTACAATGGACACCTCGATTAGGAGCCGTCTTATTCGAGCCAACAAAATACATCCAATTGCATTGTGTAAACTTACGAACATACTACGAGACATGGATACCAGCAGAAGCCATCAAAGAAAAAAATGTTTTATATTAAACATGTACTTTCTGTATTATTAATTGCGTAACGAAACATGCCAAAATAACTAGCTAAAACATATTCAAATGTTACAGTACCATCTCCTACCAAAGCGCCACATTCGTGGAAGTAGAGTTCTACTACTCCATGGAAACCAAGGAGTTCGTCAATAGTCATCGTGAGAGGAGAAGAGCAGGCAAAATGGGTCGAGCGACACATCACCGTATGAATAATCTTCAAGGCCGATCACATCCACGGCCAACAGCCGAAAAAGCATTGCATTCTGCACTAGAGTGGTACATGCCCACTATCAAACGTAAGGTGGCTCCACCAGCAAATAAGAGACCGGGGCATCATTGCCGCCCCTACAAGAGAAGCAGAGCTCATAAAACAAAAGCTAGAAGGAAACCCCAACAAAGACACCGAAATGGAAAATGTAATAAAATATAATAAAAAAAGCTCTGAAAGACCACAACGGTCGTTGGCCTTTTGGCATATAATTTCGTAATTTGTTAACAAATATATGCCAATAAAGATTTATATAATAATAATAATAATATAATAAAAATATAAACTAAAATAAAATAAATCAGTTAGAACAAATTTAAAAAACATAAAAGTTACAGAATCCTTTTAGTCCTAAGCGCCATATAGGCAAGCAATGAACTCGCAGTCCAGATAAATAGGAGCACAATGGAAGCCATTACCAGAGACAATACTATACGAAGCTACAATACCGTTAACATACCGAATGAAGACAATGGGAACAGAAACAGCCGACCACACAGAAATTGAAGAAAGACAGGTTGAATTCTGCAACGACAAAACAGAAGGAGGATCGGAATTTTGCAGTACAACAAGAGACATTGCCAACATCGACAAACAGCTAAATAATTTCGTAATCCACATAGAAACGAACTTCCAACAAGAACTAAGACATCAGACGACATCAAAATCCCAACGAGCTCTCGAGTTCATCGGAGAATTTGCGGAATGGTGTTGCGGGATAGCAAACTCAACGTCGAATGGAGTCAATCACATTAAAGGAAACATTTTTGCAAAAGCGACTAGAGGTACTATCAGCGGGATTGATGGAATCATTAAAGAACTCCGGAGAAGAATCAACGACATTCCAGGACTACAGCGACAATATCACGACAACGTTTTTCGAAATAAGTAAGAAAATCAACAATATCACAACTAAATTGAATAAAAGAGAAACCGGAAAAAAATTGAAGTTCAATCGCATCCTGAGGGAGATGGCGTCCGGATCTACCAACAACCTAAAAATTCTAAGAAATTTTTTTCGCGTCGTAAATCTCATTAAACAACAAGACACTCTAAACAGTTGTCGCATTCATCACATTTCAATAAATATCGTTAATCCTAAGAGAAGACATCAAAAAACTGGAACAACGACTAAAACCACAAGGTCACCAAGTAACAATTGACGCAGACTCCAACATCGCAGCATACTATGAGTTACCAATCTGCGACAGTACATTATCAAAGACGAAATCATAGTATGAATTAAAATCCCAATATTTCGTCGAAATCGCAAGTGGAAGTTACTGGAAATCGTCAGCACACCATTCGCGTGGAAATCATCAACATGTAGACTAATCCACGACGTCACACACCTAGCAGTCGACGGGAATAACGAGATCCGGCCAATATCAGGAGTGCATCGGCACCAATGTAAGCCGTACGAAACAAAACTTTACTTTTTGCCCAGGTTCTCATCAGACACAGTCAATGGACATGGATGCACATACAGCATGTATCGAGGAGACATCGTAGAAGGGATCAGAAGACAATGTCCACTACGATGCTACGAAGGGGAAACAACAATCATCACCGAGACCGGCGATGACGAATATGTACTTACACATCCCAAGAACCAAACCTGGATTAAATGTCGTTACCACAAAATTTCACTCGCAACCAAATCCTATACCTAACCCGGTACCGTTCGCATCAAACTAGCAGGCGACTGTTCCTTATGGGTCAACAATGAAGTCATCATCCCAGAAAGACTCCCATGCGGAGAAGAAGAAAAAGGAATGGTAGAAATCACCCACATCATACCAGCAACATGGTCAACACACAAAACATACCGCATCCAACCAATAAAGAAAGAGACGAGTCCAATTTTCAACAACTTTATCGAATGTTTAAAGGAGAACTGGGACCTCAGCGTGCTGCATATCCACCTTCGAACAAAGCAATACAGAGGGAAGATCGAAGACATCGACAACTACCTAGAAGGCTCAATGGATGCAATAGACATGCAGGATAGAATCACCACGCACACATGAACGAGCGGGTGATCCTGATATGGAACATAATATTAACGGTAGCTATTTACAGCAATACCCACCGCCCAAGTCCAAGAAATACGCAAATACATAAATACATAGAGAAGACAGCATGGACATTTACCACACTATTCTTGGTAATACTAAGCACAGCGGTTTCATACGAAATAATATACTATTGGAAGAAAAGAAGCAGTAAAAGTGGTTTTTAGCGCAAAACCGCACCCGTCCCCATAAGAAGTAAAATAAAAAGTCGACAAGATATGCGGATACCCCAGTGACAATTTTCGGCCCGTCGAGACTGCCGTCCTGGGTATGATCAACACTCCACCCGATGTGCCTGACAGGAACCATCCTTTCACGGGCCCACATATGTGTCTGGATGGGAAATGCAGCTTCACGCGGCTGAGATGAGCGAAACGCGTATATAGGTAGGGAAATTAAATAATTAAATAATGAATAATCGGTAGCAGAGAGTACCTCGCCAGCGGATATAATTACCCGGAATTCCGCTGGTTAAATGTGTTCAAGCCCGCCTATGTACGAACCGAAGGCGACAGTCAACGGGTTATAAGAAAAATGAGAGCCATAATGAGAAATAGAAGAATCACAAAGAAGAATATGGGGAATACGAAGAATTATGAATAATTACCGAAACAAAGAAGAAATATGGACAACGAAGAAGAAATACAGCAGACCCACTACGAGGCAAGGGAAACGCCGAACGATTAACAATGGTTTCAGAGGCCCAGCGGTAGCACGTTGTTGATAGCTCCACATAGTGGTTCCTCCTGCTGTACTAGAAAGACCTCGCAAATGCATAGCCGAGGAACATCGCGACACTGTGAGGAGGGATGCAGCCGGTAACTCTCTCACCAAAGGTACTAGCCAATCCGAGGGACTGTTGTGTTAAGTCGCTGATGTCAGACGACTCCGGAGAAGATCAACTTTCGGGACATTCAAAACTTCTGACATCTGAACTGAAGACATCATAGTAGAATAAGAAGAAGAATCAACGAATATATATGAACAAAAGTGTACAAACAAAGTGTAGTAACAAGGTGTATAAACAAAGTGTACGAACAAGGGGTATGAACAAGGTGTAGGTATAAAACAAAGTGTAATGTATAAATTCGGAAGGTCAAGTATTGCTAATGACCTTATTATAAAGTTCAAGTCTATCCATGCAAATATTTTTTGTTTTGTTTTTTTCAAACGTAGCATTTTAATTATGTATTCTTATAGTTGTATTTATGTGTATTTTTATTTAGGTTTCTTGGTTAAATGAGTCAGAGCTTACTACATTTTTATTCATATAGTTTTTTTTTGCAATTATGTGTTTTGTTTATTCGAGTATTTAGTTTTGTTTTAATTATTGACTTCAAGTTAGGGCCGAGAGAGCAACATTATGAACTTACACAAACTAATGATGACGTATAGGATCTATGTCATTAAGTCTATCCATGCAAATATTTTTACTTTCCGGCCACATACCGAAGGTATGTAGGTATAGGAAAGTAAGGTGATCATGAAAAAAATTAAAGTCTTATTTTTCCCTGATTCGTGGAGATCCGTTGACCCCAGGTC